>OX122902.1:10848629-11073629 GCA_944738965.1 Nebria brevicollis
CCTATTAAAATATATTTGTTATACTTAATAAATTTATTTATTTCTTGAACGCATGTCGATTATGTAGCTATAGGAATCGACAAATATTTATTATTAGCGTGACATATCTCGAATGTGATTTTTTTGCTTTTATTTGTCAGTTTTTATCCTCGCAATTTGTTCAATCAGTTTTCGAAATTGGATTGTATTTCGCAGTCGATGTCTGATGCGTTACATCCGTTACATCATAACTCCATCAAAACTAATATGTACGGAAACTGTTCAATTTAAACTTGATGATATCTGATTTCAGCGATTTGTACTATAATGGTCTTCAAAATTGGATTTACTAGTTTTGACCATCTGCAGGTTTTATATGAGACATTTTGGTGAACGTTGAGGATTTTGATTGGTGTAAAGTTTTAGATTAGTTTTCATCGGAAAGACAATTACGAATTCATATTTTAATTACTCTTCTTTGGTTGTTACAATAACGAATTGATAGATTGGCGATATGTGTATCCGTAATTTTTGTATTCGTTTGAATTTATTAATATTTCGTTGATGTTCATTCATAATATCCCTTGTTTTCGAGCTGCAATTTTCTAGACACGCTCCTATTGATTTTTGTAGCATGTACAGAACAAACTTATATGGTTTAGTTCTTTAGCTACCGATTCACGCGACTTCCTTTAAACTTTGAATTAACATGTAACATAAAAAGCACTTCTCGCATCTAAATTGAACTTGTTATGATTGAATATTTGTGTAAGATAGTGATCTTCAAGAAGCATTTCTTCATTGTATATATTTCCACTTAGACCATTCATGTTTGGAATTCCAACTAAATGGTGTAAGTAAATATTTCTTTTTCTTCTGAGTTGTACTCTAGTCGTATTGTCACAAAAGGTAGCAGTATCACAGTAGTAGAATAGAATAAGATATTTGTTATGCTTTATGCTTTACTGAAAGAGTGAAACTTGAATTTCAATGTTGGGCGCAACGGCGGCAACGAACATTGCCGAACCGATTCCACTATCGTATGTCCCGCACAAAAGATACAGTACCTTGCCACATGCTCCAGTGTTCGTTGTATGCTGGTTGCGGATGTTTCCGACACATGCGTACTGTATGGTCTAGTTCTTTAAGCAAAAGTGATATAAGGACGATTGTTGTTGTTCAGCTTTGGTTGTGTTTTCATTTATCCATGTGATATTGTGCTATGTTAATTTAATTAGGTATTGTTGTGAGATTAAATCATTCAATGATTTCGGTCAGCGCTCAGTGGTACATTATTATTTTATTTATTTATGACAAGGTGCTATAACTTCGCGGTATCAATTGTTATATATGTATCTGATACACACATGCTCTTTATATGGAAATTAAATTTACATGTTACCTGCTATTATTTAAAAATTGTATTCTAAAGAATTTTCTTATATACAATTATTTAAATTTAATAACATTACCGTTTTAAGAGTTTTATATATTTTGTATAAACTATTCGGCCAAAATATAGATCTTAATTCGTAGGTAGGAGCGAGATTACGATGCCGAAATTGAGGCAAGACTTGGCGGGTCTTATCTTGATTTGTTCAAAATTCCAAGTCGGAACTCGAGACATGCAATCAAAGTTTTTTTGTCGATTATATCTCACGTGTTCCTCTAACTTAACGGAGATAATATATTGTATATGCATAAGCATATTTGATAGTTTTTTTTTGCTACTTTCACTATTGAAACTTGGGTGGTAATCAAACTAAAATTCCATATACATATCTGAAAGAAAAGTGGTTGCTTTTATGTCAGTATACAAAATGCAACAAATAATTGAGGCTTTCGTAATATATATATTTATTAGCTATTTTATTAGATGTATTAAAATATAAATTAGAATTGCGCGTGATATATCTATTTAATGTAGAAACATTAATTTAATTGGAATGTTTATAGAATTAAATATCTGCAGTGCTTTGCACCAAACTTTCTTATACATATTTTGTTTAGATAGGTGGGATATTAAAATGCACATTTTTAATATTTTCCTAACCTTGGAAACACCTTTCCACTAAATATATTTCTTACAATAGATACTGAATGTCAAATTCCAAATTATTTGAGTCTATTTTGTTCTTCTGTTAAACAATTAACAGGCATAGTTGATACGATTTAATTAATTATTTTTCATTATTTGGAAAATAAATTCTAACAATTTGTGCAAAGTAAAACACAAATATGCATACAGACACACAGACGCGTGTGCTCATGCACACGTATAGATAGACGTCATTTCATAAATAGTCAGGCTTGATTCGGGGAAGGTCAAAACATATTTCCGTAAGATTGTCGAGATTGATTTGTTTTATGATTCCAATACTTATTACTTCGTATAAAAAAGTAAAAATGTAATGAATCTGCAGTGTATTGACCATTGATTTTCTGCGCCGCTAAGGGGTACTAGTGACTCATTCGTTAAACCCCTTTTTATTTTGAAACGCAACATGAACATGCGCATCTTCTAAATTTAGCGACTCGGCTTGCTTGCTTGTGTTGATTTTTCATTGTGTACATAGAGTGGGTACTTTGTTTCAAATTATATAGATTTCTCTCCTTCAATCATTTCGGATGCGTTTGCCACGTCGTTTTAGCTTATTTTCGTTGTTAATGTTGGGTTTCATTTCAAACTGATTTATTTTCGAGCGAGCTTCGTAAACATCCCGTATATAAACGTTTTTATTGCATCATATTCAAGGGCTTTTTCACGTCATTATTTTTACGAACACTCTTTTTATACCCATGCATCAAATAGCCTTTTTATTTGGTATTTTATTTTTCTGTTCTCTTTATCTAGAGTATTTCTGACTGTTATAACGGTGCCTATTTTAGTATACAAAATATCAAGGTTATATTTTTGAATTAATTAAAATTCTGTTACGTGTATAAAGGTAAAACACATGCGTATTTTTAGAATGCTAACATTTTCTATTTATTAAAAATGTGCATGTTTCTTTTTTTATTCAACTTGTTGCATAATATCAATTTACATAGATGGTTATTTGGTGTATTTAATGTACGTAATTTCAATGTCATCTGTTATTAACAAGGTCAATTTAAAATATACGTAGTCGTAGGTGTTTTTCGTAAACAGGTCATCAGGCCTCAGGGAGAATGTAGGATGTCGGTAAATTTACTGCATATATTACGTCAAAAAAGTTTTTTTGTAGGCTTAATTTTAAGAGTCTTTGAGAACGATTCAATTGGGTTGTCAATAAGTGCAATGCCAAAAAACACGATTATAATGTTAGATCGACATTGCATTCTTTGAAGAAGTGCGTAGTGTTTGCGTACCCGAATTGTTCAATTAAATTGGGACAAATCTAATAGTAGAACTGTGTACAAGGACCACGTCAAGGACTATGCGTTAGATAATTTGTAGCACACTATTAAAATTTTATTAAAAATTATGCAAACTCTGTTACGTTATTCTAATTATTTGGTATTTGCGTTAACATATTTTAAGAGTTTCTAATGTAACAGAAAGTATAATAAAAAATTGAAATTCCGCAATTAGATGGTATGCCATATATACCTACGTTACATTTTTTTATGATGCACGCTCCAATCAATTACTATATCAAGCTTATAGAGACACTGTTATGTTCCCCTTTAGGATGCACAGGAAAAAATAATTTATTCTGTTTAACACGATTGAATATGTTCTCACCAAGGACATTCAGGAAATTAGCTTTGATGTGAGAAACTTCATTTCTTTTCAAGTTATTCAAAACAAATACATTTCCTGTCATTTACTTATTCATTTCGATGTGACAATATACCGTTACACTAGCGCAGTATTATTAGGCAAAAACCATTTTATTATTTAAATATATTCAACAATTTAGAAACATTTTAGACACTCGATATTAACTATTTGATTAATTAATTCATTGAAATATAAATACAAATAAAAATCTTAATTTTCTACAAATCTATAGAAGTGCTCTGAATCGCATCATAAGTCTTATTTTATTAAAGGTCACAAAATTTTCTAACTGACGTTTAAAATTATATGATTCATAAGTCTGGACCGGTAATAACACGCACTAGACGCTAGGGGACTTATAAAAGATGGCGTTTGCCATTCAAATGAAGTGTCTAGAGGTCATTAAAAATACGAATTGACGAATATTGCGATTGGGGTTTGGAATGAATGTTTCTCGTAATAAATGAATTTTGTATGATTGAAAATGTTGAAGCTAAAATGATAAAAATCTTGAAGTTCTCAAGGATATAAGTCAGGTGGAGAAAATACGTGATGAGACTTAACAATATTAGTTTTCCGTACTTCATTCACTATACATGATTGCCGTAACTGATGGTGAAGAAATGTAGTCTTATGGTGGAATCATTGAAGCACTAATTAATCTAAACAAGCAATTATTTTGCTCCATATGCTACGTATTCCTAATCAATATTCACAATTTCAGTATCGAATTACGATTCAAAGGATACATAAAGATTACGAAATGTTTTATTTTAATTACTCTGATTGAGAAAAGAATTTCTTTGATTATATTTCAAAAGATTTCCTCAGGAAGACGACGAAAATGATGTGAGAATATTTAAAAAGACTTCCTGTCATCAAAACGCGAGTCAAAATTTTGTTTTATTATGACTGTAGTTTATTTTTAAAAGATGTATGCATTTTAAAGATTTATAAAATGGTGCAGTAAAATTAAATTTGTAAGCGATTTACAAACATGTGTAGATTCTGTGCCAAGTGACCTAGTTCCACTGCAGTTAATAACATACATAAGGTCTTCATTTATTTTCGCACTGTGAGTTACAGATATCTACTTACGTGGTTACCGATCATTTAGTTTATTAAAGGTACAATTGGTTGCGGTCGACTGGCGTTGGTTTATTCGTTGGGCAATTTGTTTATTATAAATATAGGTGTTCGAGGAATTTTATTAGGAACTATTTTTAGTTTGCGCACAAATCACCGATCTAATGCGAACATCGAACCTATATTTTAGAAAAATTATATTTAGAGCTATTTCACAAATTTTCTATTTTCAACGATTGAATTGATACAAATACGATGTGTACTGATTTAAATAACATAGTTTATTTCAGATATCTTTAAAATTAGCATAGCAGGATGGAAAAAGATAATCAATTGTTATTAAAAGTAAATTATATAAACATAAGAAATTAATGCATCTAAATGCGTATCTCCTAATGTTGAAATATAGAAATCTGCATAAGTTATGTTTATTTCGTTTTCATGTATGCAAGTTATTGTAATTTACGATACAATTTCTGGCATTTGACGTCACATATGGTGAGGTTTTTAAATTCTGCTTTAAAAGGTGTTATTATAATTATAATTAAAATGAAACGAACTCGTAAAATCAATTTATTTTGTTGTATATTTAACAATTAAATTCTAGTGCTTATAAGATTGCTACCTACACAAATATTTCTATATTCATGTACAGGTGTTAAACAGTTCTGTTCGGTATTTATTTGGCCTACAGATTAACATTTGAATAAATAGTAAAATTGTTACAATGTTAAGCGTAGTTGCACCTTAACATATTCTTGTGTCAAGCCTCAATAAATTTTACGACATCTTGTGTTCACATCCTTCATATTTAGCTTTAGTATGTTAATTTTTTACTAATTTCCTATGAGTATATCTAATTAAATTGTTTACTGTTTCCCTTTCTAAATCTGTCTTGCACTTAAGTAAAATTACTGGTATGTATTTGATTTTCAAAAATAGAAGGTGTTCTTGCCAACCATATGCAAATCTTATGTTTTAAGTTTCATAGTTTTACCTTTTACCGATTAGGTTGTAGAGCGCTTACACAGACGTTCCAAAAATAGATTTGATTCAGGGAAGGCCAAAAAATCTAATTCCGTTATAATCACGAAATGATTTATTTTCATAATTACTATATGTATGATTTCGTTTAATTAAGTAAAAGTATTACGGCAAATTTGTTGCTTTATGCGAAATAGTTTCAATATAATAAATAACATATCAATTATGCATTAGTTTCTTTTATTGATTATTTATCATGAAATGTCAAGGATATGAACAGTACGTTGTCTCAAAAAGGAATAGTTTTAACATACAATTATCAATGTAAGTAATTTATTTTTCGTACATATGAATTTTCTAATATAACATAAAATGATTTAACTCTTTTCGTTATCAAAACTTTAAAATCGTTAGAAGCATTAAATTCAAATTTGTAAATAACAAAACAAAACGTCCATACCTAAAACAATTGCTCTTAAACATATTTTGATGAATCATCTAAAATAATTTTGTATAGATATTTTAGTGATACGATCTACATGTTATATATATTTTTTGAAAAAAGTTATAAATTAATAGTATAACCGGCACATTACATTTCAATTTACATAAAAGCGGCGCTAATAATTACACTTGACATTTAATATAATTGAAAGCATTTTACAAAGGAAATACATTATTTTATAGTCTATTTGAAATCGAGATTGGATTTTTATTTTTAGAACTAACGCCAGATTTTTCACTGGAAAAATACTGACTCAATTTATAACTTTTAACAGAAAAGAAATAAAAAAAAAACTTTAATCTTGTACTTATACAATGAAAAATGCGGAAAATATTATTTCTAAGAGTACATTTATATGTTGTAATGACTGTTTTAAAGCTCATATTTCTATGAAATATAATTTATTATCTGATTCAAATATAATATCGAATATTTGTAATATCAAACAAAATTTATTATTTATATTTAATTTTAAATTAGAAAATAAATAAAAATTTACGAAACCTTAATGAAAATATAACTTTTGCGAATTTCTGGTTGTTAAAATTTTGAATCCGCAAATAATTCAATGAACGGTTATATGAGAACTGGTTAAAAGAGAATCGGCTGCATCTGTTGCCATTCCGATACATATCATCACGTTTTTGTTCTAGATACTGTGGGATAGCAAAAACGATTTCATTTGCATTGCATTTTATACTGCAAACTTATTACAAAATTCCCATTGCTAAATACATATCTACATATATCTTGAACATAAATTCGCCATAATTTGTAATATCTAGACTGCGATATACATGCCGCACAGTTTGATCGATTTATGTTTTCTCAAGCGACCATCTCGGTATCATATTTTCTCTTCAGTAAATTATAGTTTCGTAGTTATTTATATAAAGTTACATTCGGATAAAAATCAAAAATATCTATCGCAATTACCATTTCTTTGGCGTAGAATATTTGCCAATCAGGTTCAGATTGGATGAATTGTATACACTGTAAAAAATTGATGTAATTTTACCATGCTTTTCTCTGTAATTATTACAGTAATTATATTAGTAAATTTACATAAATTCGTAATATTTCTGATAATTACTGTAATAATTACAGAGAAAAGCATAGTAAAATTACATCAATTTTTTACAGTGTACGTTAGGGTCGGTTTAATTTTGAAAATACAGGCAATGCTCATTCGTTTTAAATTACGCAAAAGGAGAAAAACAACAAACAAAGCCGTTAGAATTGTTGTTTGATACATGTTACACTCATGGTAGTGTGAATCTTACAGAGCGAAGAAAAACAAATCGTTTGTTTTATTTTATAATGTCAGCTAGATTACATAACAGCATTAGATCAGAAAAGAAAAGTTGTTTAGCCCACTTTTCTTTGTACATACATGTACATTCGCACATATTTGCTTTTTTAGTGGGATGACACTAAGAAGGTTGTTTATAATTAAATAATAATACATTATTTTCAATCAAAATATCGATAAATCAAAAAAAGTGCCGCCAAAATACATTTTTAATTGTTTTGTGGTAGTCCACTCTCGTCTATGCTGCGAAGATAAATAAATAGAGAATTGCAAACTGAATAGTACGTATAGATCTTTATTGGAAGCTGGAATATATAATTAACTCTGAATCGCAACATTTAATTATTTCTCAATTACATCAGATAAATTGTATATAATTATATTAATGCAAATCGTTTATAATTTTTTTTGTACCACTGAAACCTGATACGAATGTCGAACATAACAAAAAATCTAATTACGATTTTCGATGTAGCACTTCGGGGGAAGAAAAATCGATCTTAGCATGGGTTTGGATCGAACAAGTGCCGCTTTAACTTGTCATCGTAGTAGTGCAATGAACCTCGACTATTTTTGTTCGTAATATTGCTTGCATACTCTCAAAACACTCGGTTAATAAGGTTGGGAATAGAGCTTAGTGTTCATTGAGGATGATCATGTCCTGGTTTCGCCAAGAAGGGTACATGTTACTTGCGTATCGTTCGGTTATACTCGTCGAATTTATTTGATTTTCACGCGAACTAAATGATGCAGTTCGAACGTATTTCTTTTGCGTAAATACATATAAAATGAAGATTGGTACGTGATATGTGTGAAAATGGGGGCGCACGGCTCCAAAGAAAAGCTACATCGTTCGTCTTCGATCAAAGCTGCTGACCGCGAACGGTTCGGAAGCTTTGGCAAGAGAGGTAACTATTCGGAGTATAGGATAAATTACTTCAAATAACTATTTTTAATTTGCATTTCGTATGTGAGTTGAAATAAAACTATCCCATAAAAGTTTGTAGTTAAAAGCTAAAATATAAGGTCTATTTTTAATTTTGGAGTATACTAATAGCGCTTTCCACTATGTTTACGGAGCTGAGTAAAATTTATTTATTTAACTAATGTTTCGAGCAATCAAACTTGCAAAACTAGTTAAAACATTTTTTTTATTGCTATTCACAATTTTATTTTAATGTTAGTAGAAAACGCTACTTATATTAGGAATCTATGATTTAAAATTTTAAAAATTAACATTAAAATTGAATAACTTTATGGTTCAACAAAATGATATTTGCATTTTTTGATATTGTGATTTTCTAAGCATAAATATTTATAAATAATGCCACTAAGATTTATTTGTAAAACAAAAATATAATTTATGTTAAATGTGTTAATGTGATTGATTGGCAATAAACATTTAAATAGCAGATTACGTGTTAATTGGCCAATTATTTCGATAATTGTGCGAGAGTGAAAAGAATAAAGTATCTTTCTTGTATTTCTTTATCTGTGAAACTAAAAATATACGAGTAAAAACTGAGACAACAAACTTTATATCAAATCTGTTCTGAGAAATTTGTATATAAGTTTGAATTCAGAACTCGTTTTCAACTGAAAGGTTAACATCATTGTGTATCGTACAATATTTATTATATAACGGTTCATATTCTGAATTCAAGTAATTTGAATATGGTTCAAAATCTAACAAGATAATTTTTGTGTTTCAGGGGTAAATAAAAAACGAGAAGTTGGTGTAGGAAGATGTTCTACACCCGTTACAGAAGTATTAATCCCGGGAGGGCATAAACCTGCTCCCGTTACATCTCTTAGGGCTCCTAGTACTCAACGTGTGACAAGAGATCGTAAGTAGTCAAACGTAGTAGAAATCTTTCGTTGAAATCTTTTCTAGAATTTTATTTTTGATACAGCAATTTACACTGTAAATCTTATGTAAAATGCACAGAATAAATATATATATTTATTTATGTTTGCCGCTTTAGTATTATAGCGGTAAATTGCTGTAGCAGATGTTATCAACAGTTGAGGCCTTAGTTACCTGTTCCCACTCGACCCAGGTAGAACACTTCCTCTAGCACCGTTGCACGAATGTTCTGAATGCCGCGTTAAGTCGACAGACAGACGTACGTGACATTCAAACGGAAGTGTACTATCCATGCAAAATTTTTAGCTCCTCCGTCCTTTGTTTGGACAAATCCTCTAAACAATTTAATCCAATCATTGTAAGGTTTCTCAGTTATATTCGTAATTTATATTAAACTGTATTAACGTTCAGTCGAGTTGCAATATACAAATTAGAAAATAGGTTTAGGATTATATTGCGATTGTTTGAAGTAATCAAATTTATGTTATTTATTATCTTATTACTGTTGGTCTCACAGTTTACATATTATACATGTGTATTTCATAAATTGATTGTAGTTTCATATTTCAGTTAAGAAGAGCCCGTTGTTATCGGCGTCATCGGTTCCAGACGGAAAAGAGCAAGTCCCGGCCAGACGGACGCTGTCGCGACGTAATGTCGGCTCAACAACCACTCACAAATCGTCTGCAGCCAAGGGTAAGTACACATACATAATCAGTTTATATGGCATATAAAATTTTTGGAACTTTACGTACTTTAGTACTGTTTATATTCTTATACACTTTTCCATAATAATTTTGTGCAGACTGTCGTATATTTGTTTTGAAAAATTTATTTCGTATTGTGATGCCTATTCGCAATATATCACTCCTGATTAGAGAAAAGGTCATACGTTATTAAACGTGTACGTTTACCTATCGCCTATTTTTTCAAGAAATTCAGAAACGATATAATTTTTTATATGAATTATACAACCTTTCACATGTATGTAAAGCTTGTTGCCTAACTTTAGGCGTGGTTAATTTTGATTAATTGGCATACGCCGTTTCTTATTCATTGAATCATCTTACCAAAATTAGTAATATTACAAACGCATAGTATTTAAGGCGATGTTCCAATTTTTTTTTTTAAAAATTGATTTTTTTTGTTGAATAATTTTATACAAAAACATTTCAAAAAAATATAAAAAAAATGTTAAGGTAAATTTCGAAACCGTTTCCAAGATATTTACATTTCCATAAGTAGTAACCGGGTAATAAATACACTAAAATTAAACTTTAAACACGTTTTTCTCGAAACTACATTTTTAAAAACGGTGTGCACTCTAGCTCAAAAAATAATTAAGCTATTGACTCAAGTCTTTTTTTATTTTATTAATTAACTTATAATGCAGAACGCAAACCGACATTTTGATATAAATATATATTTGTTCCATTTTTATTCAATCCCAAAAGTCCAATTTTGTGTACAAAACATAGAACTTTTCTTAAACTCACTCTATTTTCTAGGTTTTTCTTAATTTTTAACTTTTTATTGGTTTACGGGGAAGGTAATTTTGTTCTTAATAAAACCCCGTTAGAATTTTTTGTTTTCGACATCCTGGACTGGCGTTATCGTGCACACCGCAAAACGCTTCATCTCCGCGGCCTCTACTTTGTCATCTCCTATATAAGTAATTATGCATAAAAATAAAAAATAATTTTTTTTTTGTATACTGCATGAGTTACTTAATATTGTAAAATTTTCTATCTAATAAAATAAGAGAGAAAAAAATTATAAAAAATAGTCATATTTATTTGACCAAAAAATTGGAACATCGCCTTAAGATTTTATTAGGTTTTTAATTCGGGCATAGTAATGAAAAAGATCATTGATATCTGAGTGAAATATAATATATTTAAGAAATAAAAAATACTTTCACCAAAATTGTGGAATCGAGTTTCATCCTACGGTTATTATATTTATGTAATATTTTATTTCAACATTGATTAAGATATTATGCAAATATTTCTATTATGAATATGAACGTGTTAATTAATCAAACACATATTTCAAAAAATTAAAATGTAAACAACAAAAGGTAATTTAATTATAGTTTGCGGTGAATGTGTAAATAGAAACACGGTAATAGTGTATAAGCTTCCTAGATGCAGCGAGAAGATGCGCATGAAATCGCAGCAAGTAAAAAATGACATTTAATTCCATGAGGATATAAATATTACATTCACTTGTCGCTCATACGTAGTATTGTTGGTGAAAACAATGATCACGTACATATCTTCTTTAACTTTTACATTCGCTATTGTAACCTGTGATAAGTTCACAAGATATGTCTGAAATGTAGTCTTTCCGCAGAAATCAGATATTCTGATTGTGTCTTTGTTATTCTATTCTATAGATTTTATCTAGGAAAAGATAAAAAATTGTTTTCGCTTAGATTTTTTTGTAATCATATATAGAAATATTAATCGTAAATTTTAGCAGTTTTTCATTCTAATTACACATGTTCTGCAACTCATCCTTAGTTAATATTCATCAATTTATTTCTCGGATAATATCCATTGCGAAACGATTATAAATGCATATTAAACTAGAAACAATATATTTATCTGCCACTTTGTATAGTGAACAATGATTATTATTTTTTGGGCTGGAATGTACTAATTAAAAGCGAAGGAAGCGCGAACCGTAAAGTATGAACTACAAAAGATGATTAATATAGTAATAATTGGGGTAATAGACCGTATTAAGTAGTTCGTGATCACTTGAATATTTTCCTTTTTTATATGAATACGAAAATAATATCGCCATAAATTTTCTGTTTCTATATTATGCTGGTCCAGTAATTTGAAATAATAATAGATAATTTCATAAAATTATTTTTCTAAAATACTCACAACTAATTGGAAGTGTTCCACATTTTGTTTACATTTTTTTTTATAGAATTATTTCTTTTGTGCTTATATACATTTTAGAATGTTTAGAAATGATTGTCTATTGGTTTACTATATTCTTTAGAATTCTTTTCTACGCATTCTTTAGCATAATGATGCTTATAAATATTAAATGCTAAGCAAATGTTTTCGTATTTCACATATCGTGACCTGAGAGTCATCTTATTCCAAATCCATTATTCAGTATTTGGCCTTTGCCACTAGACGCATATTAAAATTTCTAGTACTGTAAACTTCTTACGAACATAGAAACAGTAGAAACTATTTTTTTAAAATATGATTCTTAAAATATCTACAGTGTCTTGAACTGAACTTTCTTATACGTATATTTAAATAAAATTATACTATATTTTGGTACGTTTTAAAATATACTTTAGGTTGTACAGTGCATACACACATACGCGAACACATACAGACTCGATGCAGGGAAGGTCAAAAGGTATATTTCCGAGAGATATATATAAAATATGATTTATTTAAAATATTAGGAACAGTAACTGTAATTTGGTACGTTCTATGCGTATAATTTGATTATGACTAATAGACAATCAATTCAGTTTGATTGTTGTCAGCGGTTAGATAGTGACATCATAGCCGCAACGAATTTAATAAAGATATATGCACGACCTGGGTATATGTCATATTTACCAGTTGATTTGGTGCGATTTGAGATTTAAATAATCAAAGCGGACCACTTTCTACCACCTACGTCTGTCATTTTTTACTCTCTCTTATGAATGAATTACTCAACCGACTAAAGTAGGATGTCTTATACTATAGACTAGTATAAACAGTAGGCAAATTTGTAACAAACATGAAATAACAATGACTATAAAACGTACTTTGCATGGTTTAGTAATTTATGTTTTACAAGCTCGTCTTTTATATGAATACTATAGTTTTATGATGTTACGGAAGTTCACATTTCATTTAATGTATTTATAACGTAATACACATTTTACATACTTATACATTTTATTGTCATAGAATATGAAATATGTATTTATTATTTAGAGCTTGTACATTTTACCTTGGTTTTATATAAGATACCTGATTTGAAAATTGAAATATTGCGTATTAACATCGGCCTTCAATTGTTAACCATTGAGGCAAATCAAGAAGTTCTTGTTCATCTCTAAGTATAGCTGACGTAAGATCAAGTTATTCATGCGTTTCGTTTGGCCAGCCTAATGCAACTCATTTTTCATTGTTGCTTGGTATTGCACAAAACATACATCCACACATACACTTATAAACAATCAGTTTGATTGGAGTGAAAATGTTTGATTGCTGCTCTGATTACTGTACAAAATGAGCGTACAATAAGTGTGCTTATCCATGGGTGATGGTATATAGTTTTTTCTTGTTTTGCTTTGCTTTCTGACACCTTATCAATTATATTAGTAGACCCCATTCGAAATTTATTATCTATGCATTTTTTTTTGTTAACATACCAATTTTTTTTATAATGCGTCTCTTTTTGGTTGAAGATACTGAAATTTCTTTAGACCCAGTTGTATAGAAGTGGTTTAATATATTTCAAATTAACAAATATTGTTTTACAATAAATTTGAAAATATTTATAAATTCAGTTTCATTATCAGTGTTTAGTAATGGTGCGTTTAAAAATATGTTTTTTAAATCAAGGCTAAGTACGAAAAAAATGCAAAACTTGTTATTGTGCTAGAGGTTCATAAAGTCATTAGACTCATATATTATAATTACTTTTTAATAGATATTTAAAAATGATTATACACTTTTCAAATAGAAAATAATTTTACAATTCCATTTTATTGGTAATTAAATTATATTTCATATTGGTGTATTATTATGATATTTGATACTTTCTTGCAATTATACAGCGGAAATATATGATACAATACACGTATAATGTTTTTCATTTTCTAGTATTTAATGTATTGTTTCACATTTATGTCGAAGCAAATAAATATGTTTAAAACAATTTATAAATGCATCAAATGTGATCTCTGTCTTATAAAAATTTATATATATTGTTTCCGAGAAACATAATTTTATAATTTAATACAACAAATAAATAGCTCTGCAAATAATCGTAGGAATATGTTACAAATTTAATTTTCTTTTTATTATACAAAATAATGACAAAAATAGGATTTTTTTGAATTTCTGTGTTTTGGAATTGTTAGTATATGGATTATGGATACTTATTTGATGGTGCGGTTTGCGACTGAGGAGAAGGTATAAACGTATGGTGTTAGAAAGTATAAGCGCGCGGGGGCACGTCATTTGAGCCACATATTACATTCACGAAAGAAAGTTTTTACCATATCGGCAAAAAGCTACAGTTTTTTTGCGACACATGAATTCAGTAGTGGTTCGCGATTCATTGCGTGAACAAAACAACCTGGCCACCGTTTGGTTATAATTAAATTACGTGTGTGATTAAACGTTTGTGTACGGTGCGTGCACAATGGGTCCTCTTCACCGGATCACATCACTGTTTAACACTAGTGCTTTAGATTTAAACAATAACAATGTTCTTAGTGACAAGAAGAAACAAAACTTTAGTAGTGAACTCAATATATTTGCACGGGAAAGTGAGAAAATTAAAACCAAAGCTCATATTTGGACTTCTATGCGACTAACACGAAAACATAAAGGTTTGATTTAAATATTTTTAAAAAAACCTCATATTTTTATGTAATATCACAGGAAAATTTATTTATTTCAAATTAAATTCTTTAAAAAAGTCCATTAATCATAACATTTTATATATGCCATTTTGTTACTAATTGTAAGTTTAAACTAAATTTTATTATACTTGAAGATTATTTAAATTATTATAAAAATATATGCTAAAAAAGCAATTAAGGTTTGAGAACAATCTTACGGTTTAAATTTCGGAATTACTTTTAGAAAAATACGAAAACTTAAAAGTGCTAAGAAAGCAGATAATTAAAAAATGCAATTTTTAATATAAATTTTTTTATAATTGTCTTTTGAACAGTTCCCTTTCTTAAGGTTTCTTTTAATGAAAATATATTTTATAGTTGCTCAGAAAACAGAATTAGTAAAGTGCTTGCCCTGATTTAAAATGGATGTTTGAGTTCCTGTGTGTGTGTGTGTTGCAATAAATAACTAATAATTAAAGCATACTTGATTCAAATTTTATCGAAATATTTGCAAATTATTTTTATTTTTATCGAAACTTGTACATTATTAAAGTTTAAATTAAAAATAAAAAGTGTTCATTGTTTTGTATAAAAGACCTAATTAAACATTACCTATAAATAGACTAAAACATTTATTTAGTTATATAGTGAAACTAAATGTTTTAATTACATAATAACATAAATTTTATGATTTTTACTAATTACTAAAAAACATCACAACACAAGCTTAGTTTAGAAATGTTAGCGCTTACAGCGGTTTGTGGAAGGATGGTTTTAATTTTATGAATTTGATTTTTATTTAATTGTAAAATGTTTTGTTTTCGCAATAAATATTCCAGTAAAGGTAAGATAGAAGTATATATAAAAAAAATTACTTTATTTCCATTCTCACCTCACTGTTACTTAGTTTTTTGATTTAAATGGTAATATGAAATTTGCTTTGCTTCATGAAAAATTTATTAGTTTCCAAGAAACCGAGTAATGAATATTTTATTATATGTAGAAGGAAGAAAGTGTATTTAAAGTCTAATTCAAATTTTATATTTCAAGCGTAAAAATCAGAAGCATGATGTTTTTTTTTCTTTAAATATAAATACATTTGCTTACATAGTTATAAAAGTTCTAGAATATTTTCAATTTCCAAATCAATAAATTATCTTTACAAGTTTAGAAAACAATCACTGCACTAGTGAAACTATATTTTTAAACACATTCTTTTCTATTGTTGGTAAATTGCTTACTACATATTATGAAATATTTGTATATGTGTAATGTATGAATACTCGTTAATTTTAGTCAGCAATTAATTATAAACTTTAGTATCCTGAGAATCTGTCTCATTTTTAATATAGGATGTTACTGAATCTTGAGGTATTTTCTTTGTAGTTTCAGTTATAAGTGTTTATTTTATTGTCTAGTTGTTTTATAGCATATTTTATGGTTTCAGTTCTTATAATTAGAATGTCATCAACTCAACACGTTTTAATTGTGGTTTATTTTCTAACATTTTTTTGGAGGGTGTATTGCTATATATTTGGGATTTATTTTTTATTTAGTTGAACAAGATTCTAAATGTATTTAATTCGAATTAAATATAAAGCTGTTGACCTTCAAAGTATATAAAATCAGTTCTTATAGCCGTATGCATATATATATTAAAAAAAAATTGTTTAGTGGATCATCGTCAAATTTGAAGATGACGGATTGAAAAACTAATATCTAGTTACACTACTATTAGTTAAAATTAATCTTCGTTCAAAATTGAGCACTAACGAGTCGTTATTTTGTGTCTTACGGCATTATTGCTGTCAAATATACGATTCGATATTGTTGATTATAATATGATTAGTTATAACTAATAGTTGTATAATTGGGCATTAATAAAAATGAAAAATGAGTCATGAATTTTTCAAAAGCTTTAGAGAAACAAACTATCATCATTAATAACTAATATAAAATATAATTACAACACAATTGCGTAAAGACGATTGTTGTATTATATACCTAATTAAATTTATAACGAAAAATTATGAAACTTCACTCTATTTTTTGGTTACATAGCTATCAGAAAATTTCATATTTGTGTGGGATAAAAAATAAATTTTTATTCGATTTCTTTTCCTGTAATAAATTTGCTAACTTATACACGATTACGTCTTATAATAAAATCATTAGCGACACTAATTAAAAAACTTATAATATAAGCTATTAAGAAAATATATATCAACTTCAACTTAATTTTATTGTGCAATATACAATAAAAAACTATTTCTGCACTGAGAGGACAATTTATATCATTGAATTATATATAGAATTGGACATAATAAATATTAACTTGACCAACATATTGTTGCAGCCAACTCAAATAATAACGTAGAGTATTAATAGTTGTAATTATGGTTGTAAATTATGTTTGGCTAAATAGCTTTCAAAATAAAATAATTATAATTGATTTATCAGTTGTGTGACATTTAATGTAAATATATTTGAAACAATTATAGTCATTGCAGGTGGCTTTCTTATAAAGTATTTTAGTGAACTAACAAATGAAAAATACTTCAAATATGTTGTCAAAAATGTCTTTAGTATCTTTATTAATTTCGTTGTTATTTTGGAAGTTTTCGCCTAGACGTAGATTGTGTATTGAACATAAGTTTGAAAGTGAGTCAATTTTAACACCATCAATTACTGTTGTATAATAATGGTGTGCTTAATTTAACCTTATTGTTGAA
Source organism: Nebria brevicollis (assembly GCA_944738965.1). NCBI lineage: Eukaryota > Metazoa > Arthropoda > Insecta > Coleoptera > Carabidae > Nebria > Nebria brevicollis. The sequence continues at coordinate 10,866,469 of OX122902.1, forward strand.
CTCGTATCATGTGCAATAATTAATTATATAATACAAGTACACAGTCTGTACGCGCACTAAAGAATTATCACCAAGCAACTAAGGTAATATTTTATTTGCGAGGTATTCGGTCTTATTGGTATTTATGTATTTTGATTTATGTATTTACGTACCCACACATGCCGTTTTTCGCTGAAAGGTCTTTCAAAACTACTTAAAAACAATTTTAGTATATAGTTAAATTTACTAGTTGTTGTTGATTGGAACCATTCAGAGATTTAGCTATAAAAATATAAACATCCGTTTTAATTTCCTTAAATCTGTGTAACAAACATTTGAGAATGTCGATGGTCCATTCAATATTAATTAATTTTTGAGGTAAAACTTCAGAATTGCGAAATTATGTTAAATTAGAGTTTCAACTTTGAATTTTTAATTCAAAAGTATAAAAAATAAATATTTTACATCAATTTCTATTTGGTAATTTATTTATGTCAATTATTTTGACTAATAACATTCTTAGGTTGTATGCTTGTATATTTAGCAGTTATAATTATTCAGTTCGTTGAGTTGATTCTTATGTTTTGTCTAATGACCTTTTGATAATGAAAGAAAAAATGCATTCAACGCTCCGCAAATAAAAACAAGATTGATGCTTTTTACTTTTACATAGACAGGTTTTTTTTAAACAATCTATTAAAAATAGTTTAATCGTTTTCTATAATTTCTAAAATTACATGTTTGCGCATTTTCTAAATATATACAGGAAAATATGTGATCAAATATTTTAAATATTTATACTTAGAATAAATGACACGATGTTTTTTATTTTGTTTTGTTTTATAATAAAATGTTTATTTTCATATAGCTATATATCAACTTGCTGTTAAATTAACAGCTTATTGATGGTATGATTGATGAGTGGTTTATATCGAATGGTAGTTGTTAAATTATTATTTTCATAAATTATATAATTGGCATTGAGTCGATACTATGATTAATAACGATGATATCCTTTTTTTTATATCGTTTTTCTTTTCACTTTCAATTAATGTTTGTATATCAACTTTTTCTTTTCAGTTCGCCTAAACCAATTTTGTTTTTAGAATAACGTTATTTTGTAGTTAAAATTTTATTTGTTTCCTGTGATAATTATGCGCTCATTATTTCTTTCCTATTTTTCGAATTATGTTTTATTCATAACTAAAGAACATGCTACATGTCTGGATAATGGATAAATATCTGATATGATCTAAAATAATTATCTCTTTACTGTATATACTATGCTCTATATACTTAGCAGTTTAGTTATCATTTTTTTTAAATACTGGTATACCAGTATACCAGTGTAAACATTATTTTAATTATACCCTGCAGAAGTTTTATCGGCTCACTCACATTGCCCTTATGAACTCCAAAACTAACGGTCAAGTGTATTTAAAATAATTATAATTTGCTTCTCAGTAGACTGTTCTCATTTAATATTTAATCATCCCTAATTCGCAAACAATATTTGCCCTCATTTTTCAACCTTGTCAACACTAAACACTTCACACACGACACAACAAAATAATGATTATCGTATGTAATCAGTTACGCTTCACGTAACATTCTCAAATTATCAACTCAACTCGTTTTTCGTCATATAATATAATTAAAATAAATTAACTTTGTATAATACTAAATCTCATTAGCATTCACTCATGTATCGAAAAATTAAATATTAGAATGTAATTTTTAATATTTATTACGTAATACATGTTAAAATCAATCAATCTTACTTTAAAATTACAGTTATAATGATGTTTATCGATTTCAGTACAAATATAATATTTTATCAAAACAATTTCATTATGCAGCAAAAAAATGATTTGCCGTTAATGGAAATTCATTATTTATTAATATTGAAGGTCTTAAGGTGAGGAAAATACACCCCGTAGTTACGAAATTACTTTTAACTGACATGTTGAAGATACAAGTAAATAAACGGTTTATTTTTATCATCTGTATGTAGCTGTCAGTTTGTATACGTTTGAATGATGGTCAATCTAGCAAATTAAGTTCAAATATCATTTTCTGAATACTAATTCTTTAGAAAGTTCCGTCATCTGATCAAATGAATGTGTTTAATTAACACAAACGGTCAACACCCCAAAAACATCGAATCACCCAACGTTAAATCGAAAGTTTCTTAACACATGCTTTAACATATGAACTTGAAAAATCTATTTATTTGCACACCTTTTATGGTATTGTAATTAATATGGTTGAAAGTTAATAGTATATAGATAGAAAAAAGTTTGAATAATTATTAATTAGAAATATACTTTAGGCTTGAATTTGCAATAAGATAAATTAAATACAAATGAAATAAAAACAACAATTAAAATGAATTCGTGTTGTAATTATATTTATTGATATATTATATGAAGTTATTGTGTAATAAATCAATTTTCAATCAAATTGTTCCTTCAAACCGGAAATGAATTTAGACAATTTGACCAGACTTTTAGTATTGTTCGGTATCGATGGTGATGAGTTTGAATAAAAGGTCACATTATCATTCACTATAATACAGAATAGACAGGAAAGGAAGTAGAATATGTGACAGTTTAGGTTTTTTCTAGAAATATTTTTTATATTTCATTATTAAAGTATACAATAGGCATCAGAGAGTGTGTGACTATGTTTTTAAACGCTTGCTTGCACTTAAAATTCTCGCTTTAGTGCCTTGTGTTTTAGTACTATGAACCACACGAACTAAATAGACGAATTAACAAACGCTATAGTACTGCGGACGTACCGTTTCTGCTTGGCTTTTGCTGCTAATTCAGTGACGGCCGGCATGTCGTCTGTATTGGACGAAGTTATAAGTAGCGGTAAATTTGCCGCGATCTTCCCGACGTTCGTTTTATACCAAACGTTGTCGCTATCAATTGCATAAATGTTGATTGGGTTTGTTGTGTTAAAAATGGTGTTTGTGAGTGCGAATATATATGTGAATATTTTAATTGAATAGCACCGTGAGATATTTAAAAATAAAGCTTTGCTTAGTTAGGTGGTTGGTGCTATGTTCAATTTGGGAACTGATTGTTTTGTGATGTGTTTCGTGTATGTGTGATGTTTATTGATAAACAAGGTGAGCCTTTTTATAGGGCAAATAAAGGGGGAGGAGGATTAAATTTCACAAAATTACATACATTTTTAAATGTTTTGTTATACCTTTATTGTAACTTGTAAATAAGGGGTGAAAGGAGAAAAACGGATTTAAAGACGACAATTCAATTTTTATGTACAATTTATGACCTATTACAATAAATAACGAAATTATTTAAATTTTACAATAAAATATTTAAATCTACAGCAAAAGTTCAGCTTTAAACTATTCAACATAATTGTTTACAAAATTCAAATCACTATCGCTAAATAATTAGTTTTCAATTGATTCTAATTAATGAGTCTCCCAGCTCTTATCTAAAGCTAAAATTAATGGTGGAAATTTTCATGTAATATCCTGTTATTTATGCACTATAATCTACTAAACTAAACAGTAGATAAAGTTTCCATAGAAAATCAATATGGCGCTAAATTATTTAACTATTTTTTTACTAAAATTTCTACAATTGTATATTATATTTACGGTTCTAACAAATGTCACACGTTTATATAGATTTTACTTCATCCACCCAAAATTTCAAATTTCATCCATTTATGTAAATATATTTCCCAAATAATTGTAAAAATGTAACTTTCACCTCATGTTTTCGTAATATATCATTAAAATCATTGTCTGCAAATTATACAGATTTAAAAGGATTTTAATATATGTACATATTAGTATAATTGAATGTTTTTGTTAATTGTTATTATAAAACAATTTTCGTTTCGTCGTAAATTTCCAAATATTGAAATTTAAATATTTGTTGTTTTGTGCCATGAAATAGAAATGTAATGGACATTACGTGACTGAAATAAATTCGTTCGAATTTTATAGCTTGAATCAGTTTAGATTTGGAATAAGTATAGAGTTTTTTTTTTTAATACCTAACATTAAAAACCCACGTATAACCAAAAATCACAGTAAATAAGTTTACATCTGGTTATATGCTTCAAGAATTTTATCAATGAATGGTACTGTTGTAGAATTATATTTAAGAATGAAATAGATAAAACCCACGTTCATTCGATTCGTTTTTCCACAATTGGTAGTAACAGTAATTGAAATTTGGATTATGTTTCTTTATTTAGTTGATAAGCAAGCGAGATAATAGTGACTAGTTTTATTTACATTTAAATCGGGTTTAGGTTTAAATCCCACATTTTAATGTTATGTTTTCAAATAAATTTCGAAATATAATAGTACACGCTTAGTAGGTATTGCTATGGTAAAAGATGTCAGGCGTGTGAGAATTGAAATTTGTTTTATGGTGGATAATAAAATAACATTCCTTAGACATGGTTACAATACAAGTTACATAAAGGTGCGTTATATTTTATGTTCTGGCTATTAGATCCGCATAAAGAAATTTTATGTTTTATATTATTTAAACTTTCCGAGAAGTATCATTTTATTTATTATTACAAAGTTTATATTTATATTATTATTTTTCAAACGCAAAATTATACTAATAAAATGATCAAACATTTAATTTTACACTAGCGTTTCTTAACATTTTCCCACTACAATATATGATTTACTGGGTAATTTACTGAGTTGTGTAAAATTTTAAGTAGATATTGTTAAATTTTGTAAAAAATGGCAAATTCTATATATGGAATAAATTTATGGAAAAACAGGAATTAAAACAATAGCGTAGTTAGCGGTGGAGTTTAATAATAAAAACAATGCTATTGTTAAATTATTCTTAAAGGATTTTTCCACAGATTGTAAATTATTAAAACATTTTTCTCTCAAGACTACCTTGCCTAATTGCCGTGTACTTTGATTATTTAATAATGACTTTGCGATGGGAACTTTATATATTGCAAAATAAAATTATTCCTTCCGTTCTTTCTAACAGTATTATTATCTAATCAATCATTTAGAGAACAGCAAGAGATTCACTTAAAAGATATAAAATTTGCATTTCGAACGAAGAGCAACAACGGGTAATCCTATAACTAATATTCAAAGCAACATTTTAAACTTTAAACGAATAACATTAATAATATAATTGACTCTAAATTTGGAAGTTAAGTGTAAGATGATTTTAAAAATGAAATATTTCACGTTTATGGAATATATATGTTTGTAATCAACAGGTGAAAAATCTTCCTACTGCGGATACAAATTGTGAACTTGGCTAGGTTTGTAGCTAAAAATAAAACGTTATTTTTTGGTAGTTTGCCATAAGTATTGCATAACACATAGCTAGAACTTCTCTAAGATTAATCTGGAGATGACGTCGGTGTAGTCTAAAAAAAAAACGCATAAAACAAAAATACGCCAATATGATAAACACAGATTGTTTAGAAAAACCAATCAAATGCTATAAATTACTTGTACATATTTGCCATTTGTAACACATAATATAATATATTATATGACCATAAGAAATGACAACAAGCTGTAAGGTGTTATAAATAGCATGAATGCCAACTTGCAAAATACGCCAAGTTATGTCAAAATACTACATTATTTATCATTATTAACATAATTCTAGTTGTGATTCTATTTTTGAATCCGTCTGCATTTTAACCCGTTGACCTAAATTTACAATACAACGATCCGTAATTATAAGACCAGATTCAACACATTATAATAGTATATTAAAATCTATTTTCAATAGAAATTTTAAATATCTACTAGAAAGGTGTGATCGAACGCCAATTCTAAATCGCGTCAAGTGCCAAATTTGTTTATGGAAGGCGCCAAAATACACATGGTGACTGAATGTCTAACTGACATTCTATGTCTGAAATGCATTTTTTTTAAAACAACAGTTTCAAAATTTCCATTTAAATTTAACTAAGTAAGCATGGCGTTTATTTAACAATTGCGATATTAGTATTAAGTAACATTTGGTCATGCAACTTTAAATATTTACTAATTCGTAAAAAAAAAAATACAAATTGGCGTTTTCCTGTCAACGATATTAGTTAAGATTACAATATTTAATCCGCTAAGAATCTCTTACTTTTCTAATTATTATTGATGTTGCTTAAAACGCGTGACATATTGAACTTTCGAAACTTCTAAAACTCAAATTGAGAAAACGGCATTATGTACACGTATAGTAAAAAAAAATTTATCGCTTCCTATAAATACTCATATCGATTATAAGATGGTTGAGAATCGCGCAATGACTCAGAATCAAATATATCTATGGTGGAATAATAGAAATAGCTCATTTCGAATTAACTGTTAAGTTTTTTTATTTTCTGTTGTGACCCGTACACAGCGAACAAGTAAGCGTAACGAAAATTACAATGCCAGAACTAAGTAATTTAACAAGCTTCCTGTGCGTATGTGGATATATACGACTATATGTTTACTTTTGTTGCAACAATATGTTGAAAAGAGGTTATGCAGCGTTGATTCGTTTCCATTCATCACAAAGCACTTCATTTTATACTGCAAAAAAATAAAATGTAGAAAAACATTGTAAATGATTTATTTTTATAAAATGTAGAAAAACATTCTAAATGATTTATTTTTTACTATACAGATACAGAATTATAATTAATTGTTTTATTGTATATTTCATATTTTTAAAATAAATAAAATATAATATCAAATGTGAGGTAATTGATTTGTGGAGGTTAATTATATCAAACTAGTTTCCCTTAGTTGGAATTCCTAAAAGAAATTAAAAGTGCTTTTAGTAGTATTTTTAAACACAATTATCGTTTGGATAACTGACGGTGGTTTGATTTTTAAAAGCAGCTATGAATAAACGTGATAGACTTTTGCTATTCGATACACAAGGTTACATCTTAAAGGTTCGTTCATTCCCATAAATGTTGTAAAAGCTAGACCTATTGGCCTTGCCGTCGATTTAATTCAAGCGATGAACTAATATACCAATTTTTAACTCATATTTCATGACAGATAGGTACACTTATTTAAATTATCTTTCCATTGTACTAGCAAAATAATTTCTTAATTACTAAAAATCAACTAAAGTTATACAAAGAAATAAATAATTCATATTATTATTATACATAGTTATTCATATTTGCTTTATGTATAAGATTGTCGTAAAAGTTTCACTGAAAAGATTTTACAGATTTTAGTTGCATTGTAAAAGATTTTCTTCGAAGTAATCAAAAACAAAAATGTAACTGTCCAAAATAGTGAAAATACCCATAACAATACCCTATCACTATTTTACTTTCCTTTACTAACGTCACGGTCTCACACAAAAACTATAAAAATAAAAGGTATTTTTGTCTGGACTAGACATGTGGCCTCATTAAAATGAATGGTCATCTTCAAAAAATATATTTTCTTACACAAATATACACGTTTCTGCGAATTTTCGCTATAGAAAATAAACGACTTAATCTTTTCGCCAAAGCTGATATTTCCCAGACTCAAATGTGTTCACATTAATATTTGCGATATTCATCAACATAATACCGGCATAACGAATGGCGCATCACGCAAAACAAAGATTTGCTTTAGTCCTTAACTTTAATAAAACAACCATATTCATGTTTCACATTACTTTATCTCATAAAACATTAAAAAACATATATAATTAAATTCCTTAAACGCCAATGACATTTATTCTTGTTCTAGTAAATTTGGCTTGTTTATTTATTATTATAAAACGGCATAAAATATGTTTTAATCATACTACTAAATATAACATATAAAATTGATTAGTGATTAATTATAAGTATTAAGCTCTTGTAACTTTGGCAACTGATCTAGAGCGAATTCCGTGTTCAAGTATTTGTTTTAATTTGCAGTTATCTGTAAACTAAACAGACATTTCGCATGCATTTTCAAATTGACTGCGGCAATCTGCTATACGTAATAAATCCTCAAAGAGATGTCAAATTCATGTACATTAATCATTTTATATTCACACAAACCGTGTTTCCTCAAATATGTCGAAAAATAAAGTAGCATACGTGATGAACTATAACTCGTATCATAATATTTAAATTAAAGATACTAAAATTTAATCTTATAATGTATGTGCAGCAATAGACAGTATAAAATTACGTTATCGTTCATTGCTTTTTAAGTATACATTCGTATGCAACTCATATGTGTATCTTAATAAGGTTAACATGACAAAGGATGCAAAAATATGTCATTGCTATATTATGGATACATAGTGTGAGTTTCGATGTTAGAATACTGACGAGTTATTAAATAATAGAAGGTTTTCAAATTTTTAATATAATTAGGTTTATGATGTCAAGATTTATGCATGTAGGTTTAGATGATAAGACAATTTAAGGCGCGATACTTGCAATCCCTGGGTATCTGCGTTGTTACAAGTGTAAAGGGCGAGGAAGCAAAGAGGCAGTCCCAAACGCTACTCGCCGCTACCCCACTTCAACCAAAAACAGTATTGTAGTTACGCCACATATCCCCTTCCAAATTATAACTAGTACATCACTAACAATGTAGTGTTGTGCTTTAATATTCTCCAATTTTATTAGTAAATTAGACAGCAACATTAATTTTTTTTGAGTTTCTGTATTTGGGATTCCGAATATCCAGGCCACGAGTATGACGCGGGTCTTGAAGTTCATAAGGTGTTATCAATTTGAGTTGATTCAAATACTATTGTATTTGTACTTTATAAATATTACTTTTCACAAAAATAAAATTAAATATTGTAAATTACCAATTTTACATTCTTATACGAAGTATAAGTAACTATTGTAATCATGAAAAATTTTGTCGAAATTATTTCGATCTCGAGATTTTAACGAAAATATATCTTTTGACCTTCCCTGAATCGAGTCTGACTATTTTTGAGATGACGTCTATCTGCGTGTGTGTATTCAAACCGGAAGTGCATGTTTACTCTAGTCATTTTTTGCATTTTATGCTATAACTCAAAAACGGTAGTACTTACAGTAAAATTGTCAGAATGAAAATAAAAGCTATTAATGTTTCGTATAACTTTTATTTAGAAATATTTATCAGAAAATGTACTGGTTACAAAAGAATAAGCTTTTTCAATATTCTGCTATAATTAAAAAACGGTAGTACTTACAGGAAAATTTGTCAGAATAAAATTAAAAGATATTAATATTTCGCATAACTTTTACTTGAAAATGTTTTTCAGAAAAGGTACTGGTTTCAAAATAAGGGTTATTTTCAATATTCAGCTTTATCTCAAATCCGGTAGTACAAAAACGGTAGTACTTACAGTAAAATTAGTAAAAATGAAAATAACAGATATTAATATTTAGCAAAACTTTTATTTAAAAATATTTTTCAGAAAAGATACAGGTTACAAAAATAATAAGTTATTTTCAATATTACATTTAATACTTCTCACGCCTCCTGCATTGACTTTATATACGGGTATGCGGATAGTTTGCCGCTGAACCTCAGACGTATAAGAAATAAAAATTATAAGAAAGTTCAGTAACAGACACATCAGCTTTATTTCTTAGAATATGCCTGTCTACGCGTAGATAAACGGGGATTTCGTTTGGTATCTTTTTCACCTTTTGCCATAATTTATATATGCGTTGGTATGACAAACAAAGCAATAACACAAATTACACGATATATGGAAAAATTCTTTATTCAATATTCTAACAAAAATCAATTGTCGTTTGCCCATGAATACCTACTGAATAGGAAATAAAACATTCGCATATTTGGATCAGATTTTTTTTAATATTCATACAATGTAACAAATATAGTTTTGTGTAATTACATTTATATTAAATATATTTTTCCCGCCAAAACGGTAACAATGTTAATCACTTTTTCCATTTCGACAAAGGATATATAATCGTATTATTGGAAGTTGGAATAAAATTATTTAGACCGAATAGATAATTTTAGAGGGTTAAATAAAACATTATTAGAATTTGAAATAATATAGTGAAGATCGCTTCGATAATTTTAGAAATATAAAAAAGTATTCCAATCTATAAAATAGTATTGTAAAAACGAAAAATAATTTCTGCCGTTTATCACCAAAGAACCAAAGATTTTCTTATAATAGTATGTATATTTCAATTGCAAGTAGACGAAAGGGGGGAATGGCTCCGCCTTGTGCTATCGCAAAGCAATAATATTATTGTTTCGAACAAATTGCTATAGTAGAGACATCTATCCATCATAATTCTTATTAAAAACACCTGCTCGTATATTCGAAATAAAACAATAGTTAAGAACGGTAATGCATTTTTTTTAAACCGTATGCAAGGTTTAATTGTTAAACTACACTGCTCCGTGAAGTTTTTCGTAAAAATGTTACTTATGTAGGCGTAATAATGCCGTAAAAAACGTATCAATTTGTGAATATTTAGTATTTATTTACATTAGTATAATTAAACGTACATACATTAGATTTAAGCACGGACCCGTGTAGAGACATCCTTTGTGAACATAATCATATTTTTTCAAGTATGATAAAGTAATGTGTATTAGCTTCAGAACGAATATGCCAACCACCGTTTTTCCTACTTTTATCACTACAAGTATCGCGCCTTAAATGATTTATTTATACTGTTATCTAGTTTCTAAGTTCAAGGGAAATGTTATTGTTTTATTAAAATATCAAAGTAAAGCCGGTAATATATACGGTTCGGTGATAAGGAAGTAAACCAGGTCCTATTTTGTATATTTAAAACTGTAATTTTGATGATTTATATAAAGGTATATTTAAATGAGCGCGAAACGTTTGATGGAAAATATTTTGTGTTTGATAAAAGATTTAAAAAATATTTTTTTACATTAACTTACTTTCATAATTGTATGAAATTGAAATAATTTTAATAATTAAATATTCTAACATGATGTAACTATCAAAGATTTATCGTGTACATAAATATCCACTTTATAGTCGAATAGATCGAACATTTCTGTTATCTTCCTTTTTTTTTGCAAGAATACATTTAAATAAATCAACTATTTATGGCTTTTAAACGCTTATGATTACTTGAACCTTATAAACAAATTATTGTATCAAATGTGGATTATTATATTGAATACAGATTATGTTATTTTTATTTTCAGATCAGAGCCGTGTAACTGGCGTTTCACCCCATAAAGGGGATTCACCTGTGCGGAATCAAATATTACCAGAAAAAACACAAGCAGCCAATCTCTTACCTCATGTGAAACATTCTGCTAAGGGCGTCGAGGCCTTGGGTGTCCTAGTACAATATTTAGTTTTTAATGTAAGTACTAAATTATTATTTCAATGCATTGTGTTAAATTTACATTTCAACGTTTTGAAAATTATTTGTATCACACATACGATGACTACTTACCACTACTCCCTCACATAAACTTGGCTTAAAATAAATAATATTGATCCTGAATAGGCATTTAATATTTCCGCCGCAAAACTTAAAAGACATGCTAAAATGAATTTCTATTCTAAGATAAGTCGGAAGTGAATGTTAAATTGAAATAGATACAAAACCCAGTTGTTTCAAAAACGTCAGATTATGAATCAACAATGTAATAATTATGATTTATCCCACAAGATAGATTAGGTACAAAGTTGTTAGAATCTATTGCGGTTTTGTTTTCAGGTAGCAAATTGAGTCACAAATAATTTTCTATTCTAACAAATTAAACCTAATTTAAAATAATAGTAATGCAATTTTATAATATATGATTTAAATGTGGTAAACAAAAATATCTTTGCAACTTGGCGCGCTAATTTGTTTTGACTGGTCTTGACTAGTACAAATAATCTTATTTTTCTGAGAAGTCTGCGTTAATTTACAATGGAAAATTTACCTCAGGTGTAATTGCACCCTACCGAAAATAATGAATATGGAAGTATTTAACTTAATATCTTTGTTATTTGACTCATGTTTTAATTTGTGTAAAATATGGTATAATAAACATATTATAATCATAATACGGATACGATATATTTGTTATGCAATGATTAAAGTGTCATGATAGTTACAAATAATATTGATTTGTTCATTTAAATAAACAGTACAAATTTTAAGTTACTAGTGAAAATAGTATTTTATTAAATTATTTAATTTTAATCATTAAAAAAAATAAAAGTAATAGAACACTACATTTATGTAAGACAGGTGAAGGCCACCTCAATTTATTTTATATTACTGTGCAAATTAAGTTCATTCGTTCGAATTACTTTTTAGACGTAAATAAGTAATTGAATCGTGTTCGTTTTAAATTGATTTGTAATATAGTGTGCTGGGGTATTCAATTTAATAGCTTCATATAAGTAAAATAGATGTGTAATCTTTGAAGTGAAATTGGAAAATTGGCCAACAATTAAATATTAAATGAATGTAATTGCAATGCAATTGACTTAATTCTGTACGCCTCGATTACAAATAAGTAAGCAATAATTGTTTACCACTTGTAAATGTTGTTTCGATGCACCAAATATCAAGTTGTAACATGTCTAACGACGAGATTATAGAATTACCGTTGTCCCATCTGCGAATAACAAGTATAAGCCGGGGGTAGTTTATAAGCGAAAATTATTTGTCTCTTCACATCAGTTCCAATTCGGACACCAAATATCGAACATCTATGTTATTACTTGTTATAATAGTTCAAGCAAACAGAATCTAAAGTTTTGTGTAGTGTTTGTGACTGTTATTTAGAATTGTATAATAAACGTAAATAATCGTGATAATGAAATTCGCACGTATAAAGAATACGGTAAGATGCCTGTCTTGCTTTGGTAGCGCGGTATGTAGCATTTCATTTCTGTACTTAATAAATGTAAATTTTGCGCAAATGGCACCGTATGTTTGTCTTGTGTATCTGTACACGCTATATAACCAGGTAATTTCAACATTCACATGTTGCTAGGCTTTTTAAATATTTCTTTTTGCAACAAAATTAAAATAATAATAATAGATTAATTGATAAAAATAAGTGAAAGTCTGAAATATTTACTGTCAAATTAAATCAACATATACTGTAGAATATTATTTTAGATTAGCTCTGAATTGTACCGTTAGACAAGTTGATTCCCATACAAATTATTTGTATACGGATACTAAAATTAAAATCGTATATTTGTCTCGTAAATATGACAAATATTGTTGTTATGATTAAAAAAAAATACAAGAGGTATTTTTTTTTAATTTAGTAATGTAAACGATATATAAATACTAAAATTTCCAATTTATTTAATAAAAATTATGATGAAATTGAATAACGAAAACAAATTGCCAAACAAAATAATAAACTCACCATAATATGCTTCTTATATATCTAATTTTACGTATTGTTTATATTTACAATTGACTATATTTCGAGACAATCATATCATATTTATAAATGATCAATCGAAATGTAATATTAGTAGATGCGTTACTTTGATTAATATATTTGCTTAATGATTAATTTTCAGTAAACATATTTTAATCAGTTTTCGAAAATAATATAATTTAGTCTAACAAGATTTCTCATCAAATATATTCCTTAATTTCTAGTTGGACGCATTTCGCACACCAGGTTTGAAACGAGAATTGGACAATCTTAAGTCGCAATGGATTAAAGATAAACTAGAACTAGAAGAGACCCGCATGGGATACCGGCGACTAGAAGATAATCTCTCAGAACAAAAGTCCCTGGCTGCCCAAACCTTGGAAAATGAACGAGTCAAATATCGTGCTGAAATCGCCGAATTGTTCGAGAAACAACGACAGGATTTTATTGAGTGTAAGAGTTTTTCATATATTGGTTACTATTTGAGTCACAGATTCAAAAATAAATGTTAAATATAAATTTACGATAGCGTTATTTATATATATATAATTTTACAGTGAAAGAAAATCATAAACAAGAAAAATATGAGCTGGAAAGAAGATTACAGGAAGAAAATGCCGAGTTGAAATATCAACTTGATGCAGAAATAACGAATAGAGAAAATGAAATTGCTGCCCGCATCGAAGTATATACTACCGAACATAAGTATAAAGTGCAAGAGCTTGAACAAGCAAATGGCAATCTGCGACAAGAACACCAAATAACGATAGAAATCTTACGAGAAGAAAACGAATCAATCCGAGAACAATTAGATGACAAATCATCCATCAGTGATGATTTAAACGAGCTCAGATACCGCAATGAGAGGCTCAAGAACGAATTCAACGAGAAAGAAATATGTTTCGACTTAAAATTGATGAACGCTCGAGAGGAGATATCATTATTAAAAGAAGAAAATAAGAAGATACTAGAAACGTTCAAGAGTGATACCAAAGATAACAAATTACAGGTAAATAATTGATGAATGCAAAATTTCAAAAAATATAGAAGATTTGATATTATCGAACCCAGCTTTTTGTTTTATCTATCACTTGCAATCCCAGACACTGTTTTTGTTTTGTTTTTATTATTTTTTTCGTTTTACACGTTTTATTAGATAAGCCAAACAGACAGATATTCTTTTGTGCCTCAGGCTGCATTGGGGCGATGTACTCAATTACAAGATGAAGTGGAATCACTTCGAACTGTCTTGGATTTGAAACTCGCCGAATTATCTGAGCTACGCCGTGCTCACGGAGAACTAGTTCAAGCAGCTGAGGAGCTGCCGCAAGCATTAGTTCGAGCACAGAGTCTTCAAGCACGAGTTGAAGATTTAGAAATGCAACTTGAACGCAAAACTGAAATGGAATTGTAAGTTTCTTTCAATGAATTAAATTGTTACAATTTATGTAATTGATATAATTTTTGAGTAGTGAATAGTTGAGTAGAAAATAATTTGTATTATTGTTTGCTTTATAGACATTTAACCAAAGAAAATAAGAGACTTATGGAATCGTACAGTCAAGAATCAAAGCAGAAGAAACGATTGTCACTTTACAATGAGGAGCTGCAGTGGAAATTGAAGCAGAATTCAGAGGTAGTAAACGCAATATTGCAAGGTTCAACACCCAATCGTAAATCTTTGCATGGTTCAAATCAATCTCTTTGTGATGATATGTCCTGCAAAACTCCATGTGGAGGTTACCTAAGCCGATCGCTTCACACATCTAGCTTTAACGAAAAACATCTTGGCACGAACACATCACAACACATTTTAGAACGTACGCTTTCATTCCGAGAAAAGACCAAAAGCTTTGTTTCCCAGTGTAGTAGAATATCGGATACCTCCAATGATCGGTCGAATAATAAATCGGATTACTTTGAATTGGACGATTCACCACCTAGTTCGCCGATTGTTAAAGGTGTTGTCGAGAAAAGTGACTCGGTCAGTTGGGTCCTTGACATGGACGAATCACCCGAAATTTTAGCGTCACGAATGGTTCGTAGAGCGGGTAGCTTCCGTAACATTACACCGCCAAAATTCACACCAACCAAATCACCCGCCCCGAAACGGCCACGCACCAAATCGAATAACTTAAGCCTATCGGCATCGGCTGGAGCCATAGTTAGTTCTGAAAACAAAAACGACAATCGGTTTCGATCAAAGTCGGTTTCATTGCGAGACTCACAATCGCCGGAGAGTAACTGTCACTCAGATGAATACTTGTCAAAAAGTTGGCATTACAGCTTACGCACTAGCACACCCAAGTCAGGCCTGGAACCTATCAGGAGTGGAACAAAATTAGAAAATAATCCAGATTTGGAACATGATTCTGATGCGGCAATCAGTCTGCCGGTTTTGCCATCAGAAATCAATCGTACTCATAATAAAATCAAAGATATGCCTGATAGTCTTCCATCCCTGCCGTCCGGAGACTTGTTGCTTCTGCAATCTGCATTTCCTAAGAATTCCGCGGGCGAGGCTATGATTTCTGAGTCCAATTCTGAGGATGAATGTTCTAGCAGTACAAGCGAACGCTCGCCCAGCGTAAGTGATACTGAAACATCCGCTGAAGATCCAACGGAATCCGGTGACAAATGCATCGAGAAACATTCGAAAATGCAGTACGACCTATTTCTTATGACCGAATCCACGAACTCTGAAGCGATGGATTGTAGCTGGTCAGAAGAACTAGATATGTAAGTTATATATATTGTACACACATACATATACATACATATAACACGATAACACAAACTTTTTCTAGTGCGTACGTTTTATTTATCATTATTTTTATAAACTAATTTTATTCGAAATGTTTAATCATTTTAAAATCAACAATATTTAAATAAGTCCATATTTCTTACCTGATTATATTTTAAAGAGGTGTTTATAAATATATTTTTAATTTTTTACTCTACGTTCTACGAATTGAATCGTTTTTTCGTTTTATCCTTATTTCTGGTCACATACTCACGGACAAAATACTTTAAACTATTCGAACCGCGTGTTTCATTCATTTACCTTTACAAATTACAGTGATAATCATATATTATTATTTTATTTCTATCGATTTAGTGGGAATCTTTTTTATCCAAATAATCAAGATATATTAAAATGCCCCCCCATGCTTTTTCTCTGATATATTCTATTTATACAGGATAACAATGAAAGATATTCACATCACGTAATGATCTGGGAGCGTTTATTTGATTATGCAATATCAGTTATGTCGTCAATCAGATGGATATATATGTTTGGTTGTTTAAATATAACATATCAGAAATCATAACTGATATTTTACATTTAGAAAAACAAAGCACAGATTTATAGCAGTCGTATTTCACACAAGTAGCATATTT
The DNA here is from genome assembly GCA_944738965.1 of Nebria brevicollis. NCBI lineage: Eukaryota > Metazoa > Arthropoda > Insecta > Coleoptera > Carabidae > Nebria > Nebria brevicollis. Next base: position 10,883,225 of record OX122902.1, read on the forward strand.
AAACTAGCTTTCGCGAATACATTTTAATATTTCTTAATTGTTGTGGATATGCTTTTTATTTACACTCACATACACTCAATTTTAATTTTGTGAAAGGTTGTGATCTGTTTGTGAACAATTTAAAATAGTTCTATCAGTATTACAGTTAACTATATAAATGTACATTAAAATTGTTATGATTGTGACAAAGAGTATGTCATAGTTTGAAAATAGTGTTATGTTATTGATATTTAAAATAGGCTTTTCGTAAACCAAAACCGTTTTTATTGTTCGTGTATGAAATTTTAGTATATCAATTTTTACATGAACATAATGACAAGAAAATAAAAATATAGATAGTTATTTAAGGTATTTTATTATTTGTGTTAATATTGTAAATTTTTATCGTTTGGTTTAACGGAAATGAATGTTTTGTTTATAAAAAAAAGGGTGTTTGGACCAATAGTTTTGCAATATGTGTATATTTGCTGTGTCTTGCTAATGGGCAGCTGAGAGTGTTTTTTTTTTGTTTTTGTAAAGTATGCAATCTTACTGTAAAATAAAATATTATTGATTAAACTACTAAATCACTGTCTTTTTCTTTTCTATCTGTGCTCATTTATCATATTTCAGCATGCAATTCATTGGTGTTCATTTGATAATTCTACAAATTTTAGGTAAATATTTTTCACTTTCCAAGAAATATTTATATACCACACGTATGTAATTGCGTATAATGTAAGTCCAAGTATGTGTAATTACGTAGGAGTCTTATCCTGCGCCGGTACAATTGATTTTTTTAGTTATAGTTTCTACATTTCTATCTTTACTATTTTTAATAATAATGCAAAAGAAATTAAAACATCTTATATAAAAAATCCGCGCCGGTACAATTGATTTTTTTAGTTATGGTTTCTACATTTCTATCTTTACTATTTTTGATAATAATACAAAAGAAATTAAAACATCTGATACAAAATCCGCAATTTAAGAATAATAAGTGGGTAAAACTTGATAATGTTCATATATTTCGAAAATTATTAATACGAATTTTATTTGTATTAAGATTTAATTTACAATCTCAAGGAAACTATAATAATTAGATTTTAAACACATAAATTCTCTTATATCTTAAAAAACATAAAAATCTCGTAACAAAATTGTTCGTTACCCGTAACATATATAAAATTACTATCTGTGGATATGAAAAGGTAAGAAAATGAACTATATTCTCAACTAGTATATAAAAAATATCAATAAAGTAAACCATACCAGACCTTGTAAATCGGCTAGAATCATGATGTAGACCTATCCAAGAAACCTACACTTACATTTATCCTTAGTATCACAACTGCAAAATCGTACCTTATGAGTTGAATGCTTAAGGGTGAAACTGAGGTAGAGCATAAAGCACTGTGAATAAACGTAATCTGAATACTGCGCCGGATGTAGCGTGCTAGACGTCGTCACGCACATACAAATACCCTCGCATGATTGGCTGGCGTTTCTTCTGACGAAACATGCAGATTTTTCAAAGGCTGTTTCAATAGTGACCATTCCACAATTTGATGTTATCAAACGTTTCTTACGATTTTTACTGCGAAATATGTGTTAACATTACTTGGGTTTCCTTGAAAAATTCAGTCATTGTTTATTTCAAGGTAATGTGGTCATTTTGATTTTCAATTGAGTACAGATGTTAAATTTAGATTGATAAAGTCACAATTTTATCATTGATCACTACAGAATAATGTACTTAAAAATATATAATTTGTTGCTACAAATTTATACATTTGCAAATGTACTTTAATTTATCTTTGCATATGTATGGATATTTTCAAATCAACCCAATTAAAATTGCACCACGATGGATAGAAGAAATAATAAATTGTATTTGACAAGAATTAGATACGCTCAAAGCAGCAATCATTATAATAGTCTGATTTATATCCTGTTATATTTTGCTAATGTTTCTGTAATTTAAAGACGTAATATTACAGAATTAAATTGTCTTATCTATTATTTAAAAACTAACAACACATTAAATATTTTTATATTTTGTAATAGATATTATTAAAATCGAAGAACAAAAATTAAAATAGTTTATTTTATTTGTGTTTTCATAAAATAAATTTGTTTATTGCCCACAGTATATAACTGGGAGATAATAAACAAGTGTATGTGGATAAATATTTTTTGTTAAGGTAGTTAGTATTGGAGTTGATGTTTGAAGTAAAATAGTGGGGGTATTTTTTAGTGCAGGAAAAATCTTGGCAAAGGGTAGAACACCCCTCTTCTGCCACATGATGGTACAACCACGCGAGCGAATAGAAATACCTATACCAGTCTGTTTTAAGACGTTGCGAACGCGCCATGTTCCAACAAATGCAAATATATTCTAAATTTTCATGCTATATAAATCAGTAAAACAATAAAATGGTGCACATCAGTGATATTAATGATATAACTTGAACATTTAAATATTTTAAGTCATCGAAAATTATTTAATTTCAAAAAGACATTGTGATGATGGCACTGTTTCATTTCGCGTGTTTTAATTTCGGTTAATGTATAGTGGATTATGTCACAACCAGGCAAGAAAGGTGGTGCGAAAGCCCCGAAAAAGGAAGTTGAGAAACCGGAAGATGCGAAAACTGAAAAAACACCGGTCAAAGATAAGGAAGAAACCAGTTCAAATGGTGATAAAGAAGAGCCTGGCAGTCCACCGAAGCCACAAAGTGCAGGAGCTTCTGTTCGAGATGCAGCCCAACGGTTACTTGTCCTGTCGCAGAAAGGAGAATGGTCACCCGTGGAACAGGTGCTTAAGTCCTTGGAGAAGTCGATTGCTTCCGGCGCAGAAGATGTTAATCAAGTTCCTCTTGCCGGGGTATCTGATCCGGTAAGTAATTTTTAAAAGAATTATCAATATTTCTTTTATTAATTTATCAATTTACTGCGTGTTTTAATTAAATATAATATATATTTTTTCAAATATTTTGAACTAGTTAATTTTGTGAATTCTAATTTAAAAATTCATTAACTTGATTTGTATATAAGTTTTTTACATGGGTTCATATTAGACAGGTTTCAGAAATTTATTTATTTGTAAGTAGAAAGACTGGCAAATTAAGATTTAAAAATAAATCATGGAAAATGATTCCATGAAAATTGTAATTTGGATTTGTTTATTTTAAATCAAATTTAAATAAATACGTTTTCGTGCAACCGAGTATAAAATGTAGATTCATTTAAAGAATGATTGATGTTAGTTGATCTTTTATCGTGGGAATGATTGTAATCAAAATCCAAAAAAAAAATCTTTTTTTTTGTTTCTAGATATCCCTTTAATATTTATGGCTAATTCTATTTTATATTAAGTTACGCGTTTCTTGACTATACGACCCAATTATTGCTAAATCTAAATTATCACGTAAAATATCTTTTTAGGCTCAGCATGATTTATCTAATTGTTTGATAACATATTTAGCTCTAAAGTCAATATTTCTTATTTTATGTGAAATGATTTTGCATGCCGATTGGTTTATGCAAAATGTCATAGGTACCAAGTCTCGATTTTGATCAATAATTTTTATTAAGAATATTGCTAATTTTAGAAATCTACATTGCATGAAATTGTTACATTTGTATTTATTTAGAAACACTCAAATATTTCATATATCTACAATAGAATTATTTTTTTAAAATAGCAAGATACATGCAAATATCAAAATTCAAAATATCAACGGGTTTATATGTATTTATTTTTATATAAAATATAAATATAATATTTTGGTTATCTTTATTTTAGGCCACCGGAATGACACCATTGATGTTTGCTGTGAAGGATAATAGATCGTCATTTGTTGATCGGATGATAGAACTCGGATCGGACGTAGGGGCACGTAATAATGTAAGTATTTTGAAATATATTTATGTATAAAATAATAGTAATGCTCCGTGTAAAAAAAATGTACCTAATTTTTTTAAATTACGTAATAATAAATAACCGGTGTTGTAATGCTCTGTATTCCCTTTTTGTGCCAAGTGCTTCAGATTTTTATAATCAATCGTAATCATTTTCCATTTTTACATTACAATTTTTCTCTTTGATGATTTATTATAAGCACAGGATTGTGAAGATGTTAGAATTAAAAACGATCTGTGAATATCAATAACATTAATTCGCTTATTATTTGAGTGTAATACTGTATCATATTAGGAAATGTCTCTTGGGTCTATATATACAAGTTGCTTTGTAATTCATTATCTAATTGTACTAATGTTATAATATCATAAGCAATTCTAACAAAACAATAAAATATATATTAATATAATCTAGATCAACATATTTTGATAAAGTGTTTAATAGTTTTATAGATAAATAAAAATTAAATGATTAATTTCAAAGATAATATGTAATTTATAAATATTTCCATTACAATTAATGCTTATGTTTTCTTATTTATTTATATGTTACAAATAAATAAAATACGTATCATTTATTTTTAAATTATTGTATATAAAATGGTTTGTTGGAAGGCATATAATTTGCTGGTCTAACGTGCAAACGCTCTCATAACTTATGACAATGTTTATGAATCATTAGAAACTTTAATCATAAAAATTTACGAAGCACAAAACCGTAGTATACTTGAAGATTAATCTTTCTTCAACCTATTTATACAGCAATTAAGGATATTACTGTAAAATCATGGGCGTGGCGATTTTGATACAAAGATGTTTTCCGGGGCAAATCTAGTTCATACATGAAATTCGCGTTATCTGAACTATATTTAGATTTTCCCTTGCTTAATAGTCGGATATTAAGGTGTGGAAGGAAATTCAATATTGATCACGTATAATCCCCTATTACGTTATTGGGTTCATATTTTTTTCCTTCATCATAACTCATTTTATGTTGAAGATAAATCACATCGTAAACTATTTTTAAAACTGCTACATACACCTATAATACTAAAAGCTGAACCATTGTTCGTTCGCAGTCCATTTAAGAAATTAAAATTACCAGTTTATTTGTAAATCTAAGAAATTCAGAATAGCTTCTCGAAACAAGTTTCTTGTAGAGAATTTAGGAGGGGTACAAATTTAAAACCATTTTCTTTTAGATGATTATTGTGGGAACTTCGTGTAAAAAGTAAATTTTAGTTGCAACGTAGAACATATTTGTATTCATCGCATAATAATGCACTTTAATTATTTTAACTACCCTTTATAAAGAAGTAGGCTATATGTATGCGAAATATTTAAATTTAAAGCTAAAATCGTTTCTAAATGTAAATTACTTTACCTAAGAATTTATTATTGTTTATCTTATGAAAATCTTAATATTTTTATACTTAAATGCAGTGAAATTTTTCGGTATATTAAGGTTGATCATGTTAATTTCTTCGCGTGAGTTTCGATACGATATGGAATGATGGCATGTGCCCCACTTCGAAGATTAAACTTTCGTGCTAAATGATTTGATTAATAAAATAAGGGTAGTCGTGTTTGCATACACCTTGTTACATATACTTACTAAATATAGAAATCAAAAACAGGCTTCTACAATTATTAAATAAACGTATAATATTTATTCATATTATTTTACATAGAATATATATAAAAAAAAATTCTAAAATGCTATTATAGAATTTTAGTAAGATAGATATAGATTTTCATTTTCATCAATTTTTTACATAATACTCCTGGCACAATCAGCATAATTTTTAATGAATACATTATTTTTAATTTACCATAAGTGCTTCAATTTTTACATACGGAATCCTTGAATAGACAAAATATTTAGGGGTTTGAAAGTAATGATCGAATGTAAAGTATTATTTACGCCCTATTACGAAAAATATGAATGATTTATTATACAATTCAAGTCGGAATTTCGATTTCCATAAATTTGTACCTAATTTATTGTTTGGAATATATTTCCGTGTCGTGAGAAATAAAATCCTATACCTAGTTGAGTTAAGCTGCGGATTAACGTAACTTGAAAATAAATGAATTGAGTACAACCACTTTTGTTATCCTATTTTTTAGCGGCTTAACATAACTATATGTTTATAGAAATCTAGTCTTATTATATTTGTTTTGTGCAATTTGTATTTTCCTTGACATTTAAAGCAACATATTTCATTTAATTTGAGGATAACTTGTTATACATTCTATGTTAATATGGAAATATATGCAGAAAGTTTGTCCACTTGTCTGCAGAATAGAGTGAAATATTTATAAGAATAAACATGCATTCAACAGACCGCATGGGAAATGAAACAATCTTTCAGCTATATCAAACATCCTCCCATCAAATTTACAGGTGTATGCAAATGCCGGTCTGGCATTAAGTTGTTTTGAATACGTTCTACATTTTGATTTATACACCTATTCGATGTTGTTACGTTTTTGATTTATTTAAAATAAATATGAGTAAAATTTCTCAATTCTCTACATGCTGAAATAATCGAAAATATTCTATATAAAATCCTAATATATGTTTCACAAAATGATATAATTCTTGAATAACGATATTTAAATAATTCTAAATAGGTACTAGTAAGTAAATCGTAAAATGAAATTAGTTTAGAGGACTATAATTTATCTGCATTCTTAAATGAACAATTTTTTGAAAAATAGCCATATAAATGTTTTAAAATTATGAATCTTTTAAGGTAAAAGAACACACTACTTTGTTTTTTTGGTTTTACATATGTTTAATTAAATAGCGACTAGTTTGACCACACTGTGGCACCTTAAGAAAATCTAATACAATTTTTTCTGTGCAGGACAACTACAATGTTCTTCATATATCTGCAATGCATTCTCGAGAGGAGATTGTCAAACTTTTGTTATCGAAAAAAGGTGTTGATCCATATTCTACAGGCGGGGTAAGCTAATTATGTTAATTGATTGTGCCTTCTAAAATGTTTCAACTTTAAGAGAAAAGTTTTGTTATTCGAACGAAGTTAAATAATTCTCCAAAAACTTTATTGAGTCACGACCGGTCAAAATAAAACTACATCATGCGATGTGACACATTTTTCTAAATCACTTTTATATAAAACAATACTCAACTATTTGGCGGAGTATACCAGTTTATTGTCGACTTCAAGTTATATTCTAACATATAATAATAAAGAAAATGCAAATTAGAAATCAAATAATACATTTTTTCAAATAATTATACTAAATAGTAATCTGTAGCTTATTAGTTTAGTTTAAATTAATTCAATTTTAATTCAATTTAAAAAATATATCAAGATATGTTGGAATACATTCCCATATTTATTTTATTGCATAATCGATTTTATTCTATACGTGAGATAAAATATACGTATACTGAAAAGCATATCGGCCAACAGTATCGTGTGCAAATTTACATCTAAATCTTTCATAAAATTTCCATTGGTTTTATTTTAAATATAGTTGAATCATACTTACAAATACTCTGGTAGGTGGTATAGCGCAAATATTCTATATATTATAAAGCCAGAGTTCTTGCATTTGCGTGAGTTACATCATTGTTATAAAGCAACTCTGAGTAATGGAATTGGGCAAAGAATTGACAAGGGGAAAGAAAACATATATTTGGTATGGAGTATCGTTGTTGTTGACGAAAAATTTAAATTGCTATGTTGTCATGGTAATATCATTCGAAATTCGTAATAATATATTTGTTATTCAGATGAAAAACACTTGAGAGATAGGGTGCATTGTTTATTGTTTTTAGTACATGCTTTTGCGCACTTATTATTTTATTTTTCTACAAAAATATACAAAGTTTCTGAAATCGTGAATAAATCCATTTTGTAAAAATAAAAACTTATGGAAGCGTATTTTTAACAGTCTCGCCAACAAACAGCTGTACATATTGTTGCATCTCGACAAACGGGGGTTGCCACTTCTATCTTACGGGCCCTTTTGGCGGCTGCAGGCAAGGATATTCGATTGAAACCAGACGGGGTGAGTACTTTTATTTAATTCTTAAATCATGTTTTGTATTTTTCTTTAACGTGTGGTTGCGAGTGTTATTAGTATTTTAAAATGTACAAAAATCCATCAATTCAAATTCTTTTTCGTTTCGGTAAGGGCTTCAAGCAGCGAAATAAATTATGAGAAATACAATGCGTGTTCGAAAACATAGTGTTGTGTTATTTACGGTTTTCGCATGTAAGAAGGCTAAATCAAATTTTTAAATACTGTGCTGGATACAACCGATCAATATAAACGAAATTATAAAAGTTTCATTTACATCAAGATCAAATAAAGATTTTTATCTAAACATTTTTTTGAAATACGTCAGTAATAAATTCTTAACTGTCTTGATTTTAATTTGTCTACATACGAATTTCATATAAAATACTGCAATTGTACTGAACTCAAATTTTCAAATTAATAAATGAGAATGACTTGATTTATGAATAGATATTTTGTCGTTAGAATTAAGAAAAAGGTAAAAATTTATTTATAAACAAAATTTTTTGATCTATGATTATCAAAATATATTAATTTGGTAATTTGAAATTGGAAATGAATATTTTCGGTGAAATAGCAAGTTTCTAAAGAACCTTGCCACAAATAAGTACTTTAAACATTTATAACTCACATACGCATACGCTGTATAGCATATTGGTTTGTTTTCGATTACCGAAACAATTCATATACCCCGTTATTCCGAAGTGGAAGAATGTTTGCATACATATATATGTGTGCAATATAATCCTTATTGTGAGGACACGTAAGGACTGTATGTTCAGTTGTCAATTCGCGTGTTTACTTAGTAGTCATATTTCGGTGGTAGTTTGATGCTAGCTTGCGCTTGGTACGACGGCGTTTTTTCATTTTTGTTTCAAAATAATGTATATTTACGTCTGTGTGTAGTTTTTAATGATAATGATTTATGCTTAATCAATCATATTAATTAAATTATATATCCATATCTATATTACTCATTCAAAAGGTTACATTTTTTTTAATCTCCTGACAAATAATAATTTACCATACAATTTACTGAATATATATATTAGGAAAATTTTGAGCACTTAATAATGTGTTTAAAACTAATATACATATATACTGTGCAAGACATTTTCTTCATATAATATGATATTGATTGAATAAGACACACTAAAAATATTTGTGATTTTACAAATAAATTCATCCCCTCTATCATGCATCTGCGTTACCTATTTCGAGGGCACTGACACACGTTTTACCAAATGCAAATGGCAACAATGTATTCATGCATTTTATCCTTCATGATTAAATTTATGCGGTATTGGATATCCATAATTATACTCCTACCTGTTATGAGCAGAAGTATTTTCAATTTACATAAGTTCGTGATACATTTTTAACGTTCTGCCCTTATCTAAATCCGGTTTAGAAATACAACAACTCAAGCTAATGATCTTAACTTCAAATTAAATTTTTAAATACTACTGCTTAAACAATATTCTAAGTTAAAATCGAAATTAAGCTCCATTATATTTGAGCTGAAATAAGGAACCAAATATGAGATATTATAGAGATCTAATATCATAGGAATTATTCTGTAAGTGCAGGAATAAAATAATAAAGATTTATGTGTAAAATACGACTATAAATATAATTTCATTTCAACGTGCTAAAATATAGGTTGACTTGCAGTGTTAACAAGAGAAATTTGCAGTTAGTTAATTAATTAATGATATTTACTAGGTGCCAGAGCCTCGTTAAATATATTGAGTCTATACAGTAGTTGAGTTATTAAACTCACGATATATCAATGATGGAGTCATCTGGTGACTGGTACATGAGGCACGCACTGTTGTATTAGTCACCCTTAATTTTACGAAAGAATCTTTTATGCTGATGACTTGATGCACATATTTACAGTTTACAATGTTTTAATATATGATTTAATTTGTACGAATGTACTATTGCCATTTAGAAATTATGATTTATTATAGTTAACTTTTATGATCCATGATTAATCGTAGTAGTATTTTTTTATAAATTATATTCACCACGTGCTATAGTTGCTCCGTATAAAATTTACCTACTAATAATGAATATATTCACTATCAAGATTATTTAATTTGACAGCGTGGCAAAATTCCGTTATTACTTGCCGTGGAAGCCGGTAATCAGTCTATGTGTCGGGAATTACTTGGCGCTCAAACAGCCGATCAAGTAAAAGCAACGGCTACTAATGGGGATTCAGCCCTTCATCTTGCAGCTAGGCGAAGAGACATCGATATGATACGGATATTGGTAGATTATGGTGCCAATGTTGACGTACAGAATGGGGAAGGTCAAACTGCATTGCATATAGCGTCGGCGGAAGGCGACGAAACTCTAGTAAAATATTTCTATGGTGTTCGAGCGTCTGCAGCTATAGTTGACAACGAAGGTGTGTAAATTTGCGTCATAGGAATATTTATTTCTAGTTTTTCTTAATTTGGGAAAAGTAAATGTGTAATCCAGTTAAATGATGTTATTTAATGACTATGAAAACTATTCATATAGTATCTAAGTCTGTTTTTCATCTACCATTAGAAAAAAATTAAATATGAAATATTTGTCTTTAAATATTTTTTAAAATTTAATTCATTTAGAATGAATTGAATGGTCCGTTTATTGAATCTTACTTTAGATCGAACTCCGATGCATTTGGCAGCCGAAAATGGTCACGCAGCAATTATTGAACTATTGGCAGACAAGTTCAAAGCTAGTATTTTAGAACGTACAAAAGATGGAAGTACTTTAATGCATATAGCATCGTTAAATGGACACGCTGATTGTGCCACGATGCTGTTTAAAAAAGGAGTCTACTTGCATATGCCTAACAAGGTATTTGTCGCAATATATATTTTCCATTATGTTACAATTGCATTCAATGAAAATTATTGGAAAAGTTATTAAACATTGTACTGATTCGCACCAATGCTAGCTGTTTTTGCATTATAATTGTGATTATAGTGGTAAACAGTTATTGAACACGCAAATAAACTTGGGGGTCGTGCTTATATCTACATAATGAATCACTGACCAAGTTCAAGAGAAATAATTATAACTTTGTGTGCTGTAATTTCAAGCATAATTTATTTTTTGTTGAAGTATTTTCTCTAGTCATCAAAACTAGATTTATTTTTTCACTTCCTTAGCAGATTTATTATATTCTAAATATAAAACGCAAATTACAGGACGGTGCTAGGAGTATACATACAGCCGCTCGGTATGGACATGTCGGTATAATAAACACTCTTCTTCAGAAGGGTGAAAAAGTTGACGTGACCACGAATGTAAGACTGATACTTTTTTATCGTGTTGAATTTTAGTAAATCGTTTTTTTATTTCTATGTATTTTAGGAAAATTATACTGCTTTGCATATTGCTGTTGAAGCTTGTAAACCGATAGTCGTTGAAACATTACTTGGTTATGGAGCTGATGTTCATATTCGAGGTATAGAGGCTTGATAATGAGAAAATGATAAAATATTTAGATTTTTTATTTAAGGTGGTAAGTTGAGAGAAACACCGTTGCATATAGCTGCTCGGGTTCCTGATGGAGATAGATGTGCTCTTATGCTATTGAAGAGTGGTGCAGGACCAAATTTGACTACAGATGATGGACAAACACCTGTTCACGTTGCAGCTAAATACGGAAATGTTTCTGCTTTGTTAATGTTATTAGAAGATGGAGGAGACCCTCAGTGTAAAAACAAGGTGTGCTACTAACAGACTACAATAAAAGAATATGATGAAATTCATATTAGCTTTTATGTATCATCATATATTACTTAAACATACTTTTACTACCTTACTTATTACCTTAAAATTTATTTGATTTTCTTTTATGTAGTCTTCGGAAACACCTTTACATTTAGCATGTCGAGGTTGTCGACCAGAAATCGTCAATGCTTTGATCATTTATATGAAAGAACATTCGGGTAATGAAAAGGCAGCAGCATTTATAAATGCAGTAAACGATGAAGGTTGCACAGCGTTACATTTCGCTTGTAATATTAAGAAAGAAGAAGTTGAGGTACCGTTGGCCGATAGGGAAGTTGTAAAACTATTATTAGAAAATGGAGCGGATGTAAAAATACAAACAAGGCATGCTCATGAAACGCCCTTCCATTATGTGGCAACAACGGGCAATAATGACGTACTCATGGAGATGATATCTCACATGAGTGCCACTGAAATACAAAAAGCGTTGAATAAACAATCAGCTGTTGGTTGGACGCCATTGTTGATTGCTTCACATAAAGGACACATCGAACTAGTCAATAATATACTAGCTAATCATGGCAGGGTGGATGTGTTTGACACAGAAGGAAGATCTGCGTTACATTTAGCAGCAGAAAGAGGATATCTTCAAGTGTGCGATGCTTTATTGACTCATAAAGCATTTATCAATTCCAAGTCTAGAGTAGGAAGAACTGCATTGCATCTTGCTGCCATGAATGGCTACACACATTTGGTAAAGTTTCTCATCAAAGATCACAACGCCGTCATTGATATTTTAACACTGCGAAAACAAACACCATTGCATTTAGCAGCAGCTGCTGGTCAAATAGAAGTATGCAAACTACTCTTAGAATTGGGGGCCAATATAGATGCTACAGATGACCAGGGACAAAAGCCCATTCATGCTGCTGCACAAAATAATTTCTCTGAAGTAGTTCAATTATTTTTGGAGACGCATCCAAGTTTAGTAATGGCTACTTCAAAAGATGGGAACACCTGTGCACACATTGCAGCAGCACAAGGTTCCGTTACTGTAATAGAAGAACTTATGAAATTCGATCGACAAGGTGTCATATCGGCAAGAAATAAACAAAATGATGCGACTGCACTTCAAATCGCTGCCGAAGGCGGTCATGCAGAAGTTGTCAAAGCACTTGTACGCGCTGGGGCGTCTTGTACCGACGAAAACAAAACAGGGTTTACTGCCGTACATTTAGCAGCGCAACATGGACATGGGCATGTTTTAGAAGTTATGAAGTCTTCCAATAGTCTTAGAGTTGTGAGCAAAAAATTGGGTGTAACTGCATTACATGTTGCTGCTTATTACGGTCAAGCTGATACTGTCCGGGAATTACTGTCATATCTGCCTGGAACTGTCAAATCTGATCCTCCAAATGGAGCACCATTAGTGCCTGCACTAGGCAATGAATCTGGCATGACACCGTTGCATTTAGCATCTTATTCTGGAAATGAAAACGTTGTACGACTACTCTTGAATTCAGCAGGAGTTCAAGTGGATGCAGCAACGACTGAGAATGTATAAGTTAAACGCTAAATATAGTTAGCTCATTATTTTCTAATTGATGATGATTTCAGGGATACAATCCATTACATTTGGCTTGTTTTGGTGGTCATATGTCTGTTGTAGGCTTATTACTAAGTCGTTCAGCAGAATTACTCCAAAGTGTTGATAAGCATGGAAAAACAGGTTTACATATTGCCGCGACTCACGGTCACTACCAAATGGTTGAAGTATTGCTGGGTAAGTAAGTCAGCTAATGACAAGCTAGCGTGTTTGTTTCTGCTATTTATAATTTCGTTGGTCTCGTTTTTTTTATAGGGCAAGGAGCGGATATCAATGCCACCGATAAAAATGGCTGGACACCCCTACATTGTGCATCTAGAGCTGGTTGTTTCGATGTTGTCAAATTATTAACAGAATCCGGGGCATCTCCATTATCCGAGACAAATTTAGGCGCAGTTCCAATATGGTTTGCAGCATCTGAAGGTCATCACGATGTCTTAATATACCTAATGGCCAAAGAGCATGACACATATACTTTAATGGAAGATCGAAGATTTGTTTATAATCTTATGATTTGTTCTAAAAATCATAACAACAAGCCGATTGAAGAATTCATACTTGTTTCACCGGCACCAGTTGATACTGCCGCTAAATTGTCAAATATTTTCATTAATTTATCGACCAAAGAAAAAGAACGTGCAAAAGATCTTATCGCAGCTGGGAAACAGTGCGAAGCAATGGCAACTGAACTTCTAGCACTTGCGGCTGGTGCTGATTCCGCAGGCAGAATTTTAACAGCAACAGATAGTAGAAATGTTGAATTTCTAGATGTTCTCATAGAAAATGAGCAAAAAGAAGTTATAGCTCATACAGTTGTGCAAAGATATCTTCAGGTAACTATTACTATTTATTTTAAAAATATAGTTTAGGTATTTAATTAATATATTATTTTAGAAAAAAAAAAAGTTTTTCAATTTCACCGAAATAATGATACACAATATAATTGTAGCTAGTCTTATTCAGTGAACTAAGTGCTTTATTTTTATGAATGTAGGTAATATTTTGCTTACTTAAATTGCGAAAATTCTAAAATGACAAGTCTCTCTAATGCCTTCAAAGTGTAATATTATTAAATAGAAATAAAGTTTTAACAGTTTATCTATCCAAATACATATTTTTGTAAGCTCTGTTTTAATTATAAATATTTTCTGTAGGAATTATGGCGAGGATCATTAAATTGGCCGGCCTGGAGAATCTTGCTTTTATTTTTTGGTTTTATAATTTGTCCTCCTGTTTGGTTATGGTTTACACTTCCCTTGGGTCATAAGTACAACAAAATTCCCATCATTAAATTCATGTCTTACCTTACATCTCACGTTTATCTTTTATTGTTTTTGTTGGTAGTCGGTATAACACCTATTTATCCGGCAGTCAGACCAAGTATGTTACCATACTGGTACGAATGGATTCTTTTAATTTGGCTTAGTGGTTTATTGTTGTTTGAGCTAACGAATCCAAGTGATAAATCGGGTTTAGGTTGGATTAAAGTAACTGTTTTACTATTTGGTATTTTCGGAGTAGCAGCTCATGTGCTGGGTTGGATTGCGGTAGAAAAAATTTACTGGCCAACACTAATGTATTGTAGAAATCAACTCTTTGCTTTGTCGTTTCTGTTTGCGTGCGTACAAATTTTAGATTTCCTTTCTTTCCATCATCTGTTTGGTCCGTGGGCCATTATAATTGGTAATTTAATGAAAGATCTTGCGCGGTTCTTAGCTGTTTTAGCCATCTTTGTTTTTGGTTTCTCCATGCATTTTGTTGCTTTAAATCAACCCTTTCACAATTTCTCAAACGACGAACTCAGAAAACTACCCAGAACGGTTGCAACAGCATCATATTTCGTTGATGGTGAGTAGTTTCATTCGAAATGTTATAATATATATGAAGTCTTAAAATATGTAGAAATAAAAATTGCGTCCATAATATTTGTAGAGTAGGATACATTTGGTCATGAAACTGATATTTTAATTCAATGTTTTATTATATTGTAGTAGATACCCATTTATTTAAACAGTAAATGATTGATTAGATACACCTAATCCGGATACTGAGTGGGTGGATACACCTACATATCCTGCACCTCGTTCTCATGCATCTCTTCGTCGAAAGCACTCACCGCCTAGGGGCAGTAAGTTGGACGTTTACCCGGTGACTGTCTGGTTTTTGTGTTTTTGCTACTCGAAATATCTACGTGCTATATATGTTTTACATGTATTAGTTTGTGTGTGTTTTGTGTAAGTCCTTCTAGAAATTCGTTGTTATTTGTGAAACATAAATGATTTTGAATAAAAATGTGTTCTGTGTATCAATGGTGGCTTTAGGCTATATATACGTATATAAAATCTATTCCTAATTAGCAATTATATTTCAGTAAAATTCTTGCAAAATGGACCAATATGTAATGTTTTGTGTGATTATTTAAAATAATAATGTGGATGTGCAAATTACGTGTTTACAGCTGCATGCTTTCTTTGTTTGTTGTTCTCATGTCCTCAGAGTGTCAGCAGCCAGTTGAATTTTGCCTGTAGCTGGTTTTTGTCGCTCGTTCTTAGAACGTGCAAGTGATTTTGTTTTGTATTGTCAATATGTTTTTTATGTAGGATCGGCGTAGACTGATTTCGAATTTGACTTTGATTGTTCTCAGTGGTAATGAATCCGTTGCTGGCTTTTGAGCTATTATTTTTCGCCGTGTTCGGTCAAACGACGTATGAAGAGATGATGATTCAACCACCGCCCAATCAACCAGCGTACCGTCCAGCATGGACGCAGAATTTATTCAAAATGGTCTTCGGCATTTACATGCTGGTGTCGGTCGTCGTGTTAATAAATCTACTGATTGCTATGATGTCTGACACATATCAGAGAATTCAGGTAATTATCTTTTGGCAATTCTTGTGTTTCCAGTCGCAAAGAATCCAATACGTGCTTTCGAGTTGCTGTTTTTTGCGGTCTTTGGACAAACGTCGACAGACCAGCTCAAAATCACAGAATACAAGATACTGGGCAATAATAACCAACCTCTGTGGACCGAAGTTTTATTCAAATTCCTGTTTGGCTGTTATATGTTGGTTTCTGTCGTAGTACTTATAAACCTGCTCATTGCTATGATGACAGACACATACCAGAGGATTCAGGTAAACTGTTTGATCACTACCACATCACAACATGACACCATCGGATGCACCACAACATGTGCATGGCTGTCCCCGCATGACGGATATGGCCTAGGTTTTATGATCAATAAGCGAACACTGGCCACCATTTATACACTATCCAATTCATTCATTACCTGATTGACATTTAAACAAAACCTAGACACATTTACACATCATTTGGTAATGAAGACGAGCGACTACATTTTATAGCTCTTCTAAATTACATTTATTTTACACATACACCACACACTACATGACTTACGTCTCATTCATAATACTAGGTGCGTATATTAGTAGATGTCGGCAATTATTCGATGTTTGACTGGTTGATTGATGTTTGCATTTGATATAGTTTTGTTTGGAATGTTGCAGTTAGTATTTTTGATGTAATTTTTAGAAAGCTTTTGATATTAATGTTATATAAAAAATATTATAGTTATTGATACAATCTATAAATGTTTTTAAATATATATACAACTTATTTTTTGCTTTTTGTGTATTGATATTTATAATTGTTTTCAAAATATTTCAACACTTTTTTCAAGCTTATACAATCTGAATGATTTTTGTATAATATACAGGAATGAAGAGAAATTGAAGTAAAATTTTAAATATATATATATTAAAAATGAAACATAAATGTAAGTAATGTGTTTTTTTTTTATCGAATTATATAATTCACTGTATAATTATGTCTTTCAAGCAAACAAGCCTGTAAACACAAAAACACATTTTTTATATTTACATTTAAACATTTTGATTAAACAGAATCCTCTTGGGTATGAGTTTTTTTTTTTGTAATAATGAAAAATGTTTAAATTAATCAAATAAATAATAATTAAATCGAGCAGGTTAAATAAGTATTTTTTTTAAATCGAATTTTAAACATTACAATATTAAACATTTTTTCGTATAAATAACAAACGTCTAATATTAAAAATATTTATGATAATATCAGTATTTCAATGATTTCTATGCGGTGCATGTTATGATAATTGTTCTGCTGATGTTTAGGCCCAATCTGATATAGAATGGAAGTTTGGATTATCGAAACTCATTCGTAATATGCATAGAACAACAACAGCTCCATCTCCCATCAACTTAATTACAACCTGGTTGTTCTATCTAGTCAGGATTTGCAAAGCCAAGGGTATGAAATTTCAATTAAACTTATTTAATATACTTTTTACACAAAGTTGGTATTATTTGTTATTTTAAATTACACTAGAAATGATTAATGTATTTAGTTTCACTGTTTCATTTTTGATGTTGAACCAGTAAGCACATACTTACTTCTCTGACATTTATACTTAAAGATATGTCGGTTACTCTTTTATAAATACCAGGTATGTGTGTTTACTGGGGATTGATGTGATGTTAAATAATAATTTAATCGCACAAAATTCATATTTATGTAATCAATGTTTGTAATGCAAGAAGTATAAGATACTTATCTTTCTAATTAAAGGCAACAAAACATTTTATTTTATAAGTACCAAAATAATCATTTATAGACACAGTAAACATAGTTTAGTTTATTTGACAGATATAGTTAGTTCTCATATAATATTATTATACGTATATATCATATTCATATTTGTTGCTGCACAGGGGCTACCGTAGGTATGTTGGGCTTTTGCAGTTGATTTTTTGATATCTATTTTCCGTCTCTATACTTTCTATTTCTTGTAGTACTGCTTTGTATATGGATAACAGGCTATCATTTCATTCTGTCCTATTTCAACACATCTATGTATACATTAAGTGGCACTTTATGTCCAAGTGCTCTGTTACCACTAAACTGAGATAATATTAAAAAATAAATTGGTAATTGGATTAAGCTCGATGTCAATTTCTTTTATCCCAAAAAGATCATTGAGTGATTTTTAAATTTGTTAATTTCATTATAAATAAAACGTTTTTAAACCATATTATTAAGTGGTAGCAGTTTAACTGGAGATTAGTATTATATCTTCAGTAGAATCTTTTCTTCTATTTGTTTATATCTTGTTGGTATATTCCTATTCGAAAATCAGAAATAGAGACGAATAAAGTGTGTAATGATTGCTATATATTAAATTAAGGGTTCAATGGTTCACAATTTATTGTTATAAATTAATGAAAATATGTATATGACGCGATAATATTCCCTTAAATAAGGGGTTGAATTTGTGAAAATTGATTAAGAGTATCTTAAAGAATGGTATGATCAATTTGGTAACTATAATATGTATAACCAGCAAGATATATCCAAATAAATGACTTTTGCATGTAAAATAATAAATTTTCTTTTATAAATAAAGTACGAGCTAGAAAACGGCCCAGTCTTGTTCATATGATGGGTCTCCAACGACAAATGAGTGCTCGTACTAAAGCTGGAATGAAGTGGCTTTCAAAAGTGAAAAAAGGCAGTCAAGTTGCACCAAAAGAAGCACAAGGTTTATCCGTCGTACACTTGAGTCCACTTGGTTCATCATTGAGCTTTGCCAATGCTACACGAATTGAACACGTGGCCGATTGGGAAGCTATCTCGAAGAAATACCGAGTACTAATGGGTGATACCGAAGAAATCCGTGACAGTGCTAGTGGAGAAGATGATGAAAATGAAGAAGCAGAAGGTGCTAGCACCGCACCAACAAATAATGTTTGAAGAGAATTTTGAAGCGTGCGTAAATACTAGAAAAAATCTAATTGTCAATGTAAACATTGAACAGTTTACACTGTTATGATACTATAAAAATATTGAAGTATCCAATATTGAAGAGAGCAAATATTTGACTTGAAATTTCAATATTTTCAAATATTCATGGGCTCTTGTAAAATTGTACCCAGTGAAGATAAAACTTGATTAATTTTATTTCTGGGTCAGAAAAATAGATGTTGTTAAAGGAAAATAGTTAAAAGTGAATATTAATGATTGGAATACTAAAAAGAAATATTCATGGATGCCGGTGGGATTTTTATACATTTTGGCAAAGCAATTTTCTTAAACTTATTTTATTTATAATAAAACATAACAATTCCAAGAAGAGCGAGTGAGAAAAGTTCTCCATATTATTATTTTTTTCAGTGCCTAAGGAAACATAATTTTAAAATTGACAAATACTCGTAAATTCAGTCAATATGTTTATTTCAGTTAATTATACACTATTTCGTTTCACTTTAAAAAACTATATTTTTATAAAATAAAATTTTAATATTTATCTGTTAAATTGTTAAATACAAAAGTAATTATTTAAAAATTAATGTCTATATAAAAAAATATATATATATATATAAGATGTTTTCATGTGCATGAAATTATTATATAATCTATAAACTATTATAAAAGTAATGAATTTTTATACTTACTAGTTGTTAGTGAACATAGTAGTTCAAATTATATTATAAATATTAATAACATATTTTTATTAAAAAATAAATGGATATTCAATAACATATTACTTTTGTAGCCTGAAAATGTGATGACTTATTGATGCTACAGAACATTTATAGGAACTTTAAAAGTAAGTACATGAATTTAATTAATTGAAGCTTTACTATCACGAGTTAAAAAGAATGCAAGGGTATCTATAACAAACAAGTGACAGAAAGGCAAAAAAAATCTTTAACAAGTAATAGTATTTACTTCTACATGAAAAATTCTATAATTCAAATAACTTTCTATAACAATTTAATTTAATAGAGGACATGTTTTTCATGATCAGTTTCATCTGACAACAAAATTAGAAGACTACTCCACAATAACAAAAGATTTTGTTTAAGGTCATATAACGATTGTAATTAAAGATTTAATTTATTTTTAGATTAATTAATCTATGTTCGTGAATTTTAGTTATAAATTTTAAAATGTGAATTTACATCGAAGGCCAAACTATTATCTGATTATGTCGACACTGGCTATATTTGCACATGCTAATTTGCATTGCATATTTTTCATGTCTGCTATTTAATATATTGCAACCAGTGCATTTTGTTGCATAGCATATTACACCGCGAATAGCCTCTAAATATACAAGAGTCAATGTCAAGATACAGAATTATTATTGTAAATTATAACATTCCTTTCTAATATTAATGTCAATTCATTTTAGTAAATTTAACTATCACGCAATACTTTTTGTTGTCGGTAAAAATGTAGTTATTAATATTAAAATTTTATAACACACCTTTAAAATCTTGTGTAAAATTGTTATCGATATTTATAAATGCTTCTGCGTATTTTTAGTGGAGCATTTATCTTTCCTTGGCGATTTAATTCAGTGTTAATTCGTATAAATTTAATAATTCGATCTTAGAGCATAAGGTTGTTGTGGGTTAGTATCTAAATAAAATTTTCCTCTTGCGGACATATCTGTATCTTCGCCCATAGGTACGACTTGTCTTCCAGCGCATAGGCCTGCTTTAAAATTATCATACGAATTACATTCCGTGGATTTAAAATTGATTGAATTGATTGATTCCGCATACACTTCATGACTACGGTAATGACTACAGAACACTGTAAAAATAGTAAAGTGTAGGATAATTATTACCTCTAGACATGTGTAATAAATA
Source organism: Nebria brevicollis (assembly GCA_944738965.1). NCBI lineage: Eukaryota > Metazoa > Arthropoda > Insecta > Coleoptera > Carabidae > Nebria > Nebria brevicollis. The sequence continues at coordinate 10,904,249 of OX122902.1, forward strand.
ATCACAGGAATTATTTAAATGAATCAATTTAAAAAGTATCATAAGCCATTTACAATAAATCGACTAGTAGTCAAGTACCATTAATACAAATCCTTGAACAGTTGCATTTTAATTTATTTAATTATTGTTTTGCATTTATAAAGGTATTTGTACTCTACAAAAATAACTTGATTTAAAATTTAATTTAAAATAAACAAAAAGCTATTTTGAATTATTTAATATATTTTATTGACAATGAGAATTTATTTTATTAGAATATTACTTACTGTCATCAATAATAACTCTTGAACTAAGGTCCCAGATATTAAGTGCAGAACATCCAGGTTGGCGGGGTAGTCCACCATTTGGATAAAAATCAGCATGTCCTATAGGTTGAACCATTCCAAAAATGCCACCATCCGTATGAATACAATCTACAAATTCTGCATCTCTTCGATCTAACCGATTTCTAGCCTCAACTGGTATGGGAGTTTCAAACAGTGGACCAGCTGCATCTAAAGCAGTTATACGCCGAACTCTTCTTCTCATCCTATTAATAATATGTTTTCCGGCAAATCCAGACAGATGTGCGCCGAGCGAATGTCCCAAAATATGAACTTGATTCAGGGAGATACCAGCAAGTTCAGTTAATCGGATTATAAAATTTCCTAATTCTCTACCGGCTGATTTTGTGTTCCGCGATGATACAGTGTATTCGTTTAATGCTGGCCGCTGCCAATCTACCCCGAACACATTGTATTCTCCTCGACGTAAGTATGCGTCTATCAGTGCTCGATAGTAAGTTCGGTTTCCGTCTTCCATCCAGCCGTGAACGATAAATTTGACCTCATTGTGAGGATCTAGAGGTCCAAAGTTTTTCGAGCTTCTTCTCAAACGAAATGGTACATCAGGATTTTTTCTTGTGTACAAGTTATAAGTTACATCGTTTTGTTGAATCGTTTGCCCATCAAATATTAGAGGATTTGGGATCGGTATTTGGCGGAGAAAATTTGATAGATCAGTCACGGTGATGTTGTTTAAATATTCCATTAGTGGGAATTTTATTGTTTGTGGTGATATGCTTACTAAAAATTGATTATTTTTATTTGTCTATGACATTAGTATAGTGTGAAATTCTGGCACTTATGGTAACGTCGATCAAATGTAAATAAGATAAAAGCAAAAGATATAATACATTTTTAGTGCATTTATATATATATATATATATATATATATATATATATATATATAAATAAATTTTTTTCAATTAATTTCTATAGGTCTGTGAAAGCATGCATCACTACTGAAGAGTTAACAATATTTCACTAAATAAATTACCTATGAAAACACTCACTAACACTACAAAAATGAATTTGATCCCCATTATGTACTTATGCACTTAGAAAATGAACTAAAATGCGTAAGAACAATTCATGTTTTATATACCTAAGTGACCTTTCACTTGCATTTTATTATAGGATGTAGTTACATATGGTGGTCAAATTATTTCTCAAATCATTTATACCAATTTACTTAGAAAAATACCTGCAATCACTGATTTTTATTATTATTATATAATGAATTACTTATAATATGTGCAAATTTTAATCTATTGTAATGAATTTCATAGTATATATTTTAATATTCATATCCGGAAATGTTCGTAATATACAACCAAACAAAATTTATAAAAATAAGTTACTTAGAATACTGTCTAATGTCCAAGTGGTTCTCTTTGAATAAGTTGACGTTATTATACTTTTTATTTTCATATATTTTTTCTATAAAATTTTCGCAATATACAATCAAACCTAAATATATAGAAGTAAACTTAGTCATAAGTGATACTAAGTAGTAAAAAAATTGACCTCAAGATTAAATAGGAATCACTATTATAATAAACAATAAAATATAGAAAAAATTCATTTAAAATTTTATATTTAACAATAGACGAATTTAAAATTTTTTTAATGACTTGACTTTATTATATATTCATTATTATTAACTGCTAGGTAATTACAGAAATAGTTTCCCTTTTAATTAAGAGTTTGTATATCATGAACCTTGAGTCTATCTGTATGAATAATTTTTACACGTGCACATAGTAAATTATCTAAATATCAATATATAAATAATAAGATATTGAAATAAATAAATAATTATTTATTTAACTAATTATGCTTAAACATTATTTGCCTTTTCCGTAAGGTGGTTCAGGATTTGTTTCTAAATAAAAATCTCCTCTTAAACTTTGATCACAATCTTCTCCTAATACTGTTTTCGTATTGTTTTTACAAGAACCATTTTGATATTCGTCATATGTTGGACACTGGGTTGCGATAAGTAGTTTCGAATTTATTGATTCGACGTAAAGGCGAGTAGATAGAGCATGGCTGCAGTTTACTGAAAATATTATAAGATACTTTAGAACATAATAATGTCGTATATGAATTAAAACCGAACGAATATTATCGAGAAATTATTTTGAACTCTGCAAAATCTATAGAAATTCTTAGTACTAGGTAAACATTTGCAAACATTATTTAGTTAGTGATAATGATAAAATAAAATGATATGTACATTAAAAAACAAATAAAGATAATTAAGATTAATATTGCTATAACGCTGCTATGCAAATATATGATAATTTTATTTCGTATTTACTGTCATCTATATTTTCGCATCCCGGTTGTAGTTTGACTCCCCCATTCGGGAATAAGTCTATGTGCCCCACACTTGATTTCATTCCATAGAAACCCCCATCAGTATGAATTATATCAACGAATGTTGCATCTTCTTTTGAAATTCTTGAATTTTCTGGCAAAAGGAATGGTATTACCTATTAAAATGCAAAATACAATGAAATATATAAATAAATAACATTTTATATGGATCTCAAATTCTATTATTCTAAATCTAAATATTTACTTACAGAAGGTATTATATTTCCAGATTCGAAAACCGGACCAGCCGGATCTAGTCCAGTAATTCTTCCAATTTTCTGACTGCTTTCTTCAATAATTTGTTTACCAGCAAATCCCACCATATGACTTCCAAGCGAATGTCCCAGTAAATGAATATTGTCTAATGGCACATTCTGTTTCACTAAATTCATTACGAATTTCGCCAAATATTTTCCAGAACCTTTTGCTGCTAGACAAGATGCTAGATAAGATTGGTTCGCTGGTTTGGACCAATCAACAAATACGATATTATAGTCTCCTCGGCTGAAATATGCCTCTTTGCCGGAATGGAACCATGGTGACACCGCTGGAGATGTTGTAAATCCATGAACAAAAAACTTCCATGGATTCTTTCGATTAATACTTTCAGGTAAGGTTTGATCAACTTCTAGTTCGATGTAGTCGTCAGTATTTTTATTTGAATAGTAATAAAAATTTACATCTTCTGCGATAGGTTTATTTGGAATGTATTTTGCTAATGCAGCAGCTAAAAAAAATTGAAAAACACAAATATTATGTTCTTTTATTTAGCAAAAGTCACACTAAAAATTACTATCAGTAGTCTCTTCCGTAGCCATTAAGTCAAATGATTTTCACGTCACCTGCTCGTTGTGCCAAATAGTATTTTCAGTTTAATACGTCTATTGCCAAAACAGCGACATTTATATATAAATGTATATATTATATACATATATTTTTATCTTCTAATAATAAGTATAAAAATATTATTTATGTGATTTTTAACAATGGAATATGTATACATACTTACATTTACAAAATAAAAGCGAAATGGTATAAAAAAAATTATTTACCTACGTAATATAATACTGCAATATGTGTTTTATATTTGTCGGAATTAATAAATATAAGGTTATGCAAGATTCATAAAAAAAAAAAAAAATTAAAGTTGACGCTTTCCGTATTACTTTTCTCTAGTTTTCCTATGTTATTTTAATAATATGTGACATATCCCTGAGCTAGATAATGTAAGTATAGAATATTTTATATAAGCTGAGGTCACTTCTTAAGATTAAGAATATCTACTTATGATATAATTAGCATATAATAATAATTAAAATAAAGTCAAAGTAATATACAAAATTATGTTTTTCAGTAAAGCAAAAATAAATAAAAATTATTGTACTTACTTGCTAAACAACATATAAACAGAACGGTCTTCATGATAATTCGATGTCTGGCTCAGTATTTGGAGAAACTTATATCATAAAACCATTGATAACAACTGACTAGAATGTTATTTACAAACAATTTTTAACTCTTTTATCTTAAGTTGTTAAATGATATCAGATATAGTTAACAAATTGCATTAAATTATTTTTAAAGATTATTGATGTTTTACAAATTGTAAATCATTTAATTGTCGCAATACTTGAACCAGTAAAATCACAGGAAACTCAAGAAGTAATAAACTATATCGGGCACAGTTCTGTAGCTTAACTGACGCTAGTGAAATCAACTTTTTTTCATTTATAAACTAGCACACTAGTAATTATAGATAGAGAAAAAATTAACACATCGCAAATATTTATAAATGTTGATCACTCGACTCTCACAAGAAACTTACAGGTTTCATATATTAACAATACTACTGACGTAGTAATGAAGTTTACAAACTTTTATTGCAATTATAAGTAATTACAACGAAATTAAATCGCAAAATAATTTCCGTAAGGCGTCATAATGTTATATTATAAAACAAGTGTCGACAGTAACATAATTATGCACCTGCATTTATTATTGGAAGCGAAAATTTTAACGGAACACTCACTTGCTAACTGAACGGTCATCCTTGTTTTATCGCCTTATATTACATTCGGAAGTTCTTCGATGTATATATTCTGACTAATTTTCAAGGTCTGGTAATCTATATAGTTTCACCGCCTGCGGAAACATTTAATTTAAAACCAAATATTACGAAAAAATATAATACTGAAGTTTTAAAAGTATTTTTTGTTTGTTTGTAAGTATTAGATTTTAACAATATACAAATAAAAGCATATTAGATGCCTTTACAATGAATATGTCAATACAATAACTAATTATATAGTATGCTTTCCACAATGAGAAAATTAACAAACTGTCTTAAAGTATGTGGCTATTGACTTAAAAACCACAAAGTATTTGAAAAAGTTAAATACGTATTTAGACAACTATGTATAAATTGCAGTGAATTAAAATAATAAATTACAATTGAAATAAAATAGTACTATTGGTGATTGTAAAATAATATTTTTTGCTTTAAATAAAAAAAATATTTTTATGTCACAAATATTAGACATTTTTTATTTCACATTTCTATAGAAATGCAGCAATTTTTACCAAACATTATTATTAAGAATTGTAGTAGAAATATAAATCTAGCGTCTGGAAAAAACACATTTTTATGCATGAACATTTTAAATTTTAATTCTTCTACAGTTAAATTGATTGTGGATGTGGTAGGCACTTGGTGACACATGTTATGAAATTAAACAAAATAAAAAACACTAACCAAGTGTTTATTTTATTTTATTTAAGTTATTAAGTACTAATATAACGACATTTTATATTTTTCCGTTTCTGGCATATGGTGTTGCACCATTAGTTGTTAAATAATATCTGCCTTTGGTTGATAAATCCACATTTTCTCCCATTATTGCTGATTTATTGGATTCACATTGGCCATTTACATAGTTAAACATATTTAAGCATTGTCTGGATATAAAACCGATGGAATTGATAGTTTCAGAATATAGATAATAGGCTCGTATGTGGCTACATGAAACTAAAAACATTTTTCTATATAAATGTAAAAATCATTTTGGAGGGATACAGTAAGTAATAATAATCACTCAAAAAATATAAGGAACCAAGATTCTATAATCAAAACATCGACAATATTTTATATAAATAATAAAAAAAATTACCAAATTCTATGGCATTGCTTCTAGAAAAGCAACCTGGTTGAGGTGCAGTACCACCATTAGGATAAAAATCAACATGACCCAATTCATTGATGTATCCCAATTTCCCTCGGTCAGTATGTATAATATCAACAAAATCTGCATCACCCGGACTTAACCTTTCGTCTTCTGTGGCAGTTAAAAAAGCCGGTCCAGCTGGATCCATTCCTGTTATCCTTCCAATTCTACTGCCTATATTATTGATAACAAATTGTCCTGCAAAAGCAGCAACATGTGCTCCAAGAGAATGCCCAATAAGGTGCATATTTTTGTAAGATACACCAATTAATTCGTTTAATTCGATGAGAAGCTTGCCAATGAACTTCCCAACATCCCTTGTATACAAGACAGATAATGGATATATAGCATTCGCTGGTCCAGACCAATCAACAGCAATCACATTATATTTTCCCTTTATGAAGTATTCATCTTTCATTTTTAATATCCATGGTACAAATGCGTTGTGAGTGTATCCATGAATTATAACTTTAATAGGTAATGATGGATCTAAATTATAATTGTTAAGATTCCCGGGCACTAATGCAATGCTTTTATTTGGATGCTGATTTGAGTAAAACTCAAATTCTACATTGGTTTCATCAATCCCAATTATATTTGATATGACTCTTTCAGCAGCACTTGTTGAGTGGATACTGATACCTTGAAAACATATTATATACATACCTATATATTTTCTAAGGTAATAAAATAAAATATATTTACCACATATGAATGTAAACTGTACTATTAGACTGAACTTCATATTGATGTAGTTCCGTTTAATTTCAAGAAATACTTAGTACTTATGTTTACTGTCTTTCAGTTTTATAGTATGGGGCCATTTTAAAAATGCAATTTAATGTATCTTACATGATATTTGTTGGAGGTTATATCTATTATATAATTATGAATTATAGTTTTATGTAAAATTTCACTATCCTGATGTAGTAAATATTCCTAATAATTTATTTTTCAAAATGATTATTTTTTTAATTTTACGTAATCAAGTACTTAAAAATAAAAAAATTATAAATATTCAATTTTTCTTATCAATTTAATATTTCCTGTGATATGTAAACAGTAAATATGATATTTTTAAATCTACATCTGTAATAGCAGTTGGGAAAGATTTACGATGTTATGTTTAAAATACTAAAACGGATGACGCCTTTCTGGATGTTATAGTACGTACCACAATAAAAAATTAAATACAATAAAGATTTTTATAGAATTTTAGGAGACATATAAATATACTTGTACTTGTGAGATATTAATAATAAAATAACTAATATGATAACAATTTTGAACTTCGCATTCATGAGATAAATAAATATCTGCGAATAGCGATTTATTAAACTGAAGTGTTTTGATAATTAAACAATGGGCAATTACTAAACTTATTATAGTTATGATCTTTTGTAGGTTTTAATAAATATCATTGTTATCTTTAAGGTAAAATATTTATTAACACGAGAACATGTAGAAAAATGCATGCATTCATCTGTTAAATAAATTAGCAGGTGCACATAATTTATTGTAAAAAGAAATAATAATAATTATAAAATAGTTTATATAGAACCGTTTTTCGCATAAGGTGATTTTCTATTTGTAGTCAAATAATACACGCCTCTAGCTTTTACATCGCAATTATCGCCCATAATAGCAGTTGGGGCTGTCTTACATTTTCCTCGTTGGTAGTCTTTGATGCTATTGCATTCGCTTGCAATAAATTTAGATGAAGAGATACTTTCAATAAATATATAATACGCGCGTGCGTGACTGCATGCAACTAAAATAAATTTATAAAATAACAGGATTAAATAAAGATATGTCATTTGTAAGATGTATGATCATGAAAATATAGAATAAATGGTCTTACTGTAATCAGCAATATCATAGAAAAAGCATCCAGGTTGTGGTCCAACACCTCCATTTGGATAAAAGTCAATCATAGCAATTTTATCCAGGTACCCATATTTTCCGCCATCAGTATGTATGGCATCAACAAAGTCTGCATCATCGTCGCTTAATCTTTCAGCTGGAGGAACTACATTGAAAACAGGTCCGGCAGGATCCATAGCAGTAACTCTTGCAATTTTTTTTTGGACATTATTAATAACATTCTTAGCAGCAAATCCACACACATGAGCACCTAATGAATGGCCAATACAATGTATATTTTCAATAGGTATATTTGCAGTATTGTGTAAGTCGACCATGAGCTCGCCAAGAAGTTTGCCAGCATCTCTGGTATATTGTGCAGCTAATGGATATAGAACTAATAAACTGCACCATTTGTGCCAATCAAGGGTAATGACATTATAATCTCCTTTCTTGAAATAGGCGTTTTTAATCCCATGCACCCATGTTTCTGTTGAATCCTGTGTGTAACCGTGAACAATAAATTTAACTGGTCTAGATGGATCAATAATTTTTTCAGTAAGTTTTCCAGCCTTTAATTCAATTGCTGTTTCAGGATTTTCTTTTATATATAACTGGAATACTATATCATCTGGATTTACACTAAATGGTCCGAAATTTAAACCATATACTGTAATTAAAATTAAAAAAAATTATATATACATATAATTTTGTTATTTAATCATTCATCAGAAATATTCTATAATTTTTGTTATATATTTACAGGAATATTATTCAAATATAGAAGATATTTTATGAGAAAAATAGAGTAATAAATATATTTTCAATTAAGGTAAGTGCATTATGATTAGTTAATTTTTATTTCATAGATTTTTAGATATAAATAAAGCAATTCTGTAAAAATATTGATAAATGAAGTATTCTTACCATTGATTGAACAAAGTAGCAAACATGCAGCTACTAGCATCTTCATGTTTGATTTTTGTTTGTTACTATTACTGGGATTTAATTTTTTCTATGTATTTATATACTTATCAAAAATATATTACGAAAGTCCTTATAGATATGATTCCCCGTCCATTTTTAATATCAACATAATTTCAAGGTCAATTTAAATGTTTATTATCGAGATAGAGATTTTATGTACCAACATGCAAAATTAGATCTTCAAAGATAAATTGGATTTAATAAAATATGTTTACATAAAATAAAATTTATTTGGTGAATAAACACTATAAATTAATATAAAATACATATCCATTAAATAGTAGCTAACTTTGACATATACAAGAGTCTTGATTCATATAATTCCACATCTTGCAAAAGGTTGCTTATTGTTCGTAGTTAGATAAAATTCACCGTTTGTTGTAACGTTATTATTTTCTCCTATTATTGCTTGTTTCGAATTAACACAGTCGCCATGCTTATATTTTTTAATACTACCGCATTCACTAGCAATAAAATCTTTTGAATTAATACTCTCTCCAAATAACCAATAAGCTCGGGTATGGCTGCATGATGCTGAAATTAATTATACATAAATATTATTTTCAATTATTTGAATAAATTATTAATTATATTAATTCATTTTCTCAAATACTCACCGACATCAACTACACTCTCAAACAATACACAGCCTGGTTGTGGTGCATCACCTCCATTTGGATAAAAATCAACATGTCCAAGTTGATGTTTATATCCAAATTTGCCACCATCCGTATGTATAATTTCAACATAGTGAGCATCATGCGTGCTTAACCTATTACCAGGTGTAGCTAACAAATACAGTGGCCCAGCAGGATCCATGCCAGTAATTTTACCAATAATCTTCCTTGTATGTTTATCCACATACTTTCCAGCGAAACCGGAAATATGCGCACCCAAGGAATGTCCAATTAAATGTACATTTTCAAAAGGAACACCCAATGTGTTATTCAAATCAACAATCAATTCTCCAACATATTTTGCGACATCTTTGGTGTATCCAGCGGATACCGGATATAGAGCGCCAGCTGGTTTGGCCCAGTCCACTTGAATGACGTTGTAGTCGTCTTTTTTTAAGAATTCTTTGGTCAAATACTCGTACCATTCAGCGTCGGCGCAATCACTCCAACCGTGAATGATGAATTTAAATGGTTTTTGTGGTCGAATAGTTTCTTCATCTCGAAGGTGTCCATAGTATAAAGGCGCAAATACGTTTGTTTGGTCGCGAGTCCATAAACGAAATTGCACTTGGTCTCTAGGTACGGTGAACACACCATATGATTCAATGTTTTCGTTGTTATACTTTTCTAAATTAAATTTCCCATAGTGACCTTTAGGACAGCTAGAATATCCCAAAACTAAAAAATAATATAAATAAAATATAAAAAAAACTTAAAAAAATATTATAATATTTTAATTACCTAAAGCAACGTTAAACACAAACAGGAATCCTATTAACAAATTCATTCTCACTTTTTCACTAGCTTCCTCGCAAATGATTTGTCCTCCGCCTTTTTATGCATTTTCCATAATCATATCTAATCAATTACTACTGTGTTTTAACTAAGTAACTACAACCTTTAATCAATGTAGATTCAAACCTTATATTTGTAAAATGAACTTTAATTGTAAAGAATTAAAAATAAAAGATTACATTTATCATAAAATTTATTATATACTGCAACATTTATAAATCTATGGAATTATCTACTAAAAATCAATCATTTTTATGCTTATCTTTTAATATACTCTTAATCCTGTAAAACCATACATGATCTTCACCACCTTGTAAAAATGAAAAACATATTTAAAGATTTACGAATAATCTACACAGATAATATTACTTTTTTAAAATAGAGAAATTTTTTAATTCATTTTATAGATTAATTCACATATTTTGTTTATCTAAACACAAATAGAGGCATATGTGTCTAGTGCAGTAAACCAATTAGTAAACTAATTATAATAACAACGTTACGATAATTTTGTAATAATATATTGGAAACTATGGTGAATTCCGCGAAATAAATAAATAAACTATTGGAAAATCTTTGCGCCATACGACGAATGAAGTGTTAAATGTCAAATGATACAGATTACAGTATAATATCAATAGATAAAATAGTTTTTTTTTAGCAATGCATGAGATGAAACATCTTCTATGTACACACATTCATTAAATTATATTAACATGCGTCAATAAAAAAGGTATTAGTTTATGTCTAATTAAAAATAGGTGGGTTAAAGAAATGATGTATTGTTGTTTAATCTAAAATATAAAGTGTAATTGAACAGAAAATAAAATTCCTTGTTTTTAAGCACATAAATGTATAATATGTTTTCGATTTCATCAAACTGTGCAAATTCAGGAAGAGCTGAATTCATGCCTTTAAAATTGTAGATATAGTAAATACTACGGTGTTTGGTGAGAAGAATTTTGTGTTTGGTAAAGTAAATTTTGAACATCTGATATATTATATAGTAAGCAAAAGAAATCAGAAATAATTTTAAATTGAACATTTTATTCAACATTTGGTACATTTAAAATTATTATTATTAAAATATTTATATTTATTATTAATATTTGAATAGCTTTAAAACATATATAAATGAATATCTTAAATTGTCTTATTAACTAATATTCAAAACAATAAATTGTATTTATTCATGTCTCGCTTACGTAATTGGTGCAATTGATCATCTGTGATTATATATTAAACATTAACACCGGTGTTCAAATAAAATAATCCTCGAGCTGATGAAGTAACAGAATCCCCCATAGGAGTTTTTGTATTAGTGACACAATCTCCATTGGCAAAGCTTTCCCAAGAATTACAGAGTACTCCAACATATTCATCTCGATTCTTGATAGATCTTGCGTAGAACTGCCAAGCACGTCCATGACTGCATGCCTCTATAACATTTAATTATGTTGTAAAACGTATTAATATTTCGAAACTAGTCCATAGTTATCACACAAACGTTAATAAAACCTGAGTTTGTGGACGAAATAAAGATAATAATATTTCAATATATATTTTACTCGAAATTACTTATTGATAAATAAAAACCACGTATTTGTATCTGGTTTTATATTGTTATTATTTATATAATTTATTTTAATAATGTAATACTCAAACTGTTTCTTTTTATTCTTTGAAATATAGTAATTCATTTAAAACTTATGTTTCTTTTTAAAGTATAGCTTACCAATTATTTGAGGAAGTCCATCACAACCGGGTTGTTTTGGTACACCGCCATTTGGAAAATAATCTACATGACCAATATTTGAAAACACGCCCAGGATACCACTGCAAGTGTGAATGATGTCTACGAATTCAGCATCAGATGGATCTAGTCTATGTTGTGCTGCTGCAATTAATGCGAATCCAGGAAGTGCTGGATCCATACCTGTATAGAGCATAAAATTACTTTGTATTGAATATAAATATATAATGATTAGGAATTCAGAAACAGTCGTTTTCCGCCAGCTAATTTAATGCGAATATTAATGTATAGTTTCTAGAAAAATGATTCATACCTGTGATTCTGGAAACTTTTCCACTTTTTATATTTTGTCCAGCAATACCGCAAGTGTGAGCGCCTAAACTATGTCCCAACAAATGAATATCGTTGAGCCTGGCGCCATGTTCTACCAAAAAGTCAACAAAATTTGCTACAACTATACCAACATTTCTTGTTTCTAACATAGGTATTGGATAAATAACGTTAGACGCTATTGAACTCCAATCCACACAAATTACATTATAGTCGAACATATCAAGGAAATTATTTTTTATGTCTTGACATGTATCTGTTGATGCACTTGATTGCCAACCATGGATTATAAATTTGGTATTCTTTGTAGAATCGAAATTGGATTGGGATAATGTTCCATCATCAAAGTTCAATATTTGACTATTTTTCACATTATTTCTATAAAGGAACATGTATTTAGCAACGTAATTAAAAAAAATATATATACAAATGTATCTGTATAATAATTATACCTTGTATAAAGATGAAATACCACATGATCTTCAGTCGGATAATATAATACTGATGATGCTTCTGCATCTTCTTGTGGAATCTCTAATGAAGCCACTTGTGGAATACCATTTCCATCAGGAAAATACATCCAAGTCTTTCCGTAATTCGGTAATTCTTTGAATAACGCAAGTGGATCATAATTGTTAAATTTTAATTTACCGTCTATAATAAATTCGTATTTATTTATTTTATATCCACATTATTAAATTTGTCTAGTATTTACAGAGTTGAAAATTAACACTTACCTAATAGTACACTTGCATCAAAAAATGAATTATTTACTAAACTGTTACTAATTGCTGTAAATACATGACGTTAACTTTAACACAAATATTTTGATTTTATGTCATTATTAATTTACCTCTGAGTGTATCTATTGGATTCAAAATAGAAGTTTTTATGACTGATTCATTGCCTAGAAATATAATATTATTATATTTATGTTAATAATAATTGAAAAATATCAATTACGATAGGAGTATCGAGACTCGACATTTTTATAAAAATAAAATTTTTCTTACCTGCTAAGTTACTTAATTGTTGATTTATTTCTGCTCTAGCACCTTAAAAGAAATAAAAAATAAAAATATTTCTATACATGTAATATTTTACTATGGTATCAATAGCTATAGAAATAAATTATTTAAGAAATGTATATTTTATTTTATATAGTTATAAATACCTAGCAATTCTCCAGTAATATTTTGTGGAACGATTTTACCTATATTACCTAAAATAATATAAATATGTATTTGAATTTTTTATTATAAATTATATTCATTACCTAAAAATGTTTTTGAAGCCTGTAACAATGTACCACCTTAAACAATATAAATAGTGTAAATAGCATTATATTAACTAAAACATATCTTCCTACCTGCAAAATATGTGCTCAAGTTAAGTATCAAAAATGTTAAGAATACTGGCCTCATTTTGAACGTTATATATGAGTGATAGGAATGACACTATTTCATATTTTGAATGCAGAATATTTATATGTTTTTGCGTAATTTTATGTATCGCAAGAGATACGGCTCAAGTCTGTATCTTAACTAAGTCTGCTAACAGAGTTCTTATAAATATAACGAACGCAGTATAATTTATCAACCAATACATATTAATGATTACCTTATAAATACATTTGTATAATATTATCATTTAATTGCATTTTAAGTAGAAGGTCATTTAATGATTTTATTTAATAAACAAATTTTAATTGTATTTGGTTTCATTGTTCGAAAATTTTGTGCTCTCAATTAGGTGAAAATATATTCAAATTTCTAATTTACATTATGCATCTAATAATTATTAATATCGTGATAATTAAAAAAATAATAAATATATCATAAATTCGTACCATTTTGGTTCATGCTTATTAGGGTATTGATAACCTTTTCATCTATCATTATCACATGTAATTTTTTTTAAACAATTGTGGCTAATGATTCACTACGACTAAAACAACATTTTTAGAAATTATAGTTAATTAACAATAGAATTTGTTCTATTTTCTTTTCAATTTGCATACAAAGTGATATTTACACATTACCATAAATTCCACATTATATTTTCGGTTGGGTCATAATTTGAATTTTTTGATAAAAACTGAATAAGGAATATTGCAAAACTTCAATTATAATATACCGTGAATTATATGCATAATTAAATAATATATAAATATATTTGTCAAAAATAAAGCAATTACAAACTGAATGTGTATTAAATATGTTACAAGTACTCTTACTAGGGTATTTATTTAATTTATAAATTAAATATCACATTTTACCATTTACACAAATTCGTATTCAATAACAACAAACTCAAATTATTTTGCAATAGTATAAAAATAGTAATACAATTTAATTTGCATGTTGAATACTTAGAATATTATATTATTATTACTTCGAAGAATATCAAGGCACTCGTATTATATAATCTGACCTCCAAATAAAAAATAAGTGCTTTCATCTTCTAAATATTTCAGAAATAATTGCTCATTATGGACGAGCTCCTCTATTTTAGTTCACAACTACATATGAAAAGCAAACCATATATTTGTAGGAAAATATTTAAATAGTATTTATTCTTTGGGTGACTTTTAACTTATTAAACGATTAATATTGTTTTAATAAATAATAATTTTAATATAAACAGTTCAAAATTATCTATAAATACGTAATTATATATTATAACTTAAAACTAAATTTGATCTACACTAATTTCGTTATCAAAAATACTTCTTTGCGTGAATACATCTATGAAATTAAATGCATCTCTGCATTCAGCTTCTAACATTTTTTTAATCTGAGTATTATTTTTCAATTTGGTCAACATTGTTTTGCGTTGTTGTTCCGACGAGTTTCTTATGATTTCAATTGCTGGTCCAACAAATTTACCAACGGCGAACGGTGACACTGAGTTCGTTATAGCTAAGTGCATTCCACGCGCGCTACGGCTAACATGCTCGCCAGCAACAATTTGTGGTTCCTTCGGAGGACACTGACCAATCAAGTACATGAAGTAGTTTTTGCAAGGCCAGCCCCAAAAACCAACGTCAGTTGTGATCGATTCTGCGAAGTATAAAGGTGCTCGATGATGATTACAAGCGAAAAAACCTGAAACATACATTTTATTTTATTGTTTAAATACATAAAGTATATTTGTTACAGAGACTTACGATTTTCTGCCCAGCAACCAGGTTGAATAACACCTCCATTCATATAAAAATCAACGTGACCAGATTGCTCAATTTTACCCTGAATGAAAGCATTTGTATGAATAACATCTACAAATTCTGCATCTCCAGCATCTAATTTATTGTCTTTGCTAACGAACGAGAAGCCTGGCATTGCAGGATCTAATCCTGAATTAAAAACATAATTTAATTAGTCTATATATTAGTTTATATTATATATAATAAAAGAATAATAAGTAGCTCATGACAAATAATATATAAATGAACTCAGGAAGTCAGGCAACCAATTTTTCTTTTATGTATATATATATATATATATATATATATATATATATATATATATATATATATATATATATATATATATATATATATATACTTATTTTTAAGTTATATTTGTTTTTCTCTTTCTCTAATTGGATTTTAATAATGTATTCCAATTATAATTTTGTTTTAATTAATGTACCTGATATTCTTGGTAATTTATATGGTCGTAAATGATTCGCAACATAATTTGTTACATGCGCTCCAAGACTGAACCCCACCAAATGTATATCAATTGCTCCTAATTCTCTAATTCTTTCCACCAATTGAGCAGTACATTTGCCGACTTGTCGAGTATTATATACAGCACTCAAATAACAAGGTCCCGGAGAAAGAGTGGCCCAATCCACTGCAAAGATGTTATGAGGACCGCATCGAAGATATTCTAGAATGCATACGAATATTCGTAACTTTAACAAACAAATCTAATGAAATATGTAAAACATAATTAAAATTGATTCTAAAGCAAAATGCGTACTGCGATTTATTTCGTCTGATTTAACCGAAATACTGACCCTATTAATTGCGACACTTTTATGTACAGCTATTCCGGAGCGTGACTTAAATATAAAATACATCACACGACATTACGTGAATCCAAATGAATTGCGATGAATTCCGAAATTAACTTACGCCTTTTAATTTCCACTAATGCATTCAGGAACATATCCGAGTTGTATCCATGAATTATGATTTTGGTTGGGAGGCGTGGGTCAAAATCTGTCTTCGTTATATTAGATAAGTCTAATGTTTCTCCTATTTGTACAGGTTGAGGAGTATCTGATCTTTTTCTGGAGTACAGAAAGAAGTTGATGTCTACGTAAGGGCATGGTTGGTTTATAACAATCTTACAAGACCCTATTGCATAACTTCCTTGACGAGGACGTCTTATTTCTACTATTTCAGAAGCTGTTGTTCCCAGGCATATTACTAAAAATATAAACAATTGCGTATTATATTTTGTTTTCCACAAAATCTATATCTATCTATCTAATCTCATAATCAGATATTTGGTTAGATTTAATGCATTGAATTTGTTGATCAACAATAAAATCATAAATACTTGAAAAACTATATCTTTTCCTAATTATTTTAATATTTGACGACCAACATTTACCCAACGCATTCGCGTTTTATTACTGTATTATCATTTTGATATGTTACATTTATTTTATATGAAATTTCATGCTTCGATACTTTTATTAGCAGATATTTTTGAAGAAACTAGTAAATATTAACTTTCTAACAGAATTATTTGAAGCAGCCTTGATTGTTAGAAACACAAATGAATAAAACTTGTATATAATTAATATTTCATATGTAACCTAATTTTATTATGATTATAGGATATAATTTGGAAAGTAAAATTATTATTAGATACGTTACTCTTTCAATAGTTTTATATTTCAGATTTTTTTGGTATCTAAAAAAATAGATTTTATCACATACATTTTTATCGTAAATTAAGATTTTTTAAAAATAGCACTTATTAAATAAATAATTTATATGAACCACATAATAAAAGATTTTCGGATTATCGAAAATTATTTTTAAAAAAAATCTAATTAGTTCTTCTTACATTTTAAAGATCGGCAAGAAAAAAAAAGAAATAAATTAACAAAATTAAGATAAATCTGATGTGAACTGTTTCTATTCTAATATTCTGCAAAATATTCACAAGTTAATAATGTTGTTACACATTTTATTGTTCAAAATATTTTATTAAAACTGTTTTAATTATTAGTATTTCATTTAGTTGTAATCTAATTTTAATTTTTTATAATTTATAGAATCCTCTTATAATTGTATAGATTTACTCTTACAAAATATAGGTTTACTTACATGCAAAAACGATGAATAACACTTTTGCGGTATACACCTGACACTTGTGTATAAATTTTGTGCACTCACCATAACACATTGTGCAGCAATGTGAGCAATACGGCTGTCATAAATGTATCAAGTTTTCACTACCGACATTCGGTTCACCTTCAACTATGACTGTGACTGTATCCAAATTTGCCTCAGCCATTTATATATTTATCTTTTTTAACTATAAACAATAACAAATACGTATATCGATTTTAATTTTTCATCTAGCTTAATCAATCAATAGATATTAATATAATGGTTCTATTATTATACGATCGTCATTTGTCATTGAGTGGCAATCAAATCATTGTCAAGTAAGTGTTGTTTCACTTATACAGAACCTTTATTGTTGGTACAGAATTTACTACAATTGCAACTAAAAGAGTATATAATTTATTACGAAATAAGTTTTCTAATTTTCTTCTACTTCTATGCGGTTTAATGCGTAGGGTGGCGTTACAGATGTATCAACGAAATATATACCTCTGGCTCTGGAAGTAAAGAAATCCTGCTAAATCTTGAGCCATTTAAAATAGATTATTTTTAACTTATATGACGCGTCTATGTATTATAATAGAATGAATGGAGATAGTAAAAATGTAAATACTTGAATATTTCCATTTTTAGGAAATGTTTTGTATCTGGTATATAAACTATACTTATTTATTTATTTCTGATGAAAGTGGTCATATTTATGTCTAGTGCCGCGTTAGTCGCAGGTGTGAACAGTCTCATAGGAAATCATGTAAAGAATCCTAGAATGTAACACTGCTCTTATAGCAGATGCGCATAGACTTATTTTATTATTTATTATATTTTTCAAGTAAGATTCACTATAATATAGAAAGAAATTTGCCAACATAGGTATATGTTGTCTAAAATATGTCTAAAAATCATGCATGAATCTGTATTTGGTATACACCAATGTGTCGTAAATCCGTTATAAAATATACAATGATGGCTATGCAATAAGTAGTACAAACCGTTTGTCACAGTGTTCGCCCATAACAGCCGTTCGGAAATCGTTCCTGTCGGAAGAGTTGTTTGTGGTATTGCTGCTACCGCCGCCGTTGCTTTTACTTGTGCACCAACCTAGCATATACTGTATATACCCCTGACACCGCACGCCATGGAACCCGACTCGAGTCGCTATCGATTCTGCGAAGTAAATTGGGGCTAACATGTGACTGCATATCGGTGGATCTGTTTACAAGAAGAATACAAACAATCAAACATGGCTCGAATAATAACAATCTTATTGGCACAATGCCTATAAATGATCTGTATGCTGTATTATTAGAATTAGTATTTTAGTAGGTGTAAACATAGAATCACGGTTAGTTTATTCATGGTCATAGTCTATGCATACAGTGTTATGTCTTTCGTATTGTGTCGTTTTCTTAAAACACATTTGAAATTTTCTTAATAACGGTATACGTAGACTTGAAACGGGACAGTTAGGTCGTTAATCGAATAGTCTAAACAATAAAAATATATATATATGCATTTCAAGAAAATACACGAGAAAATATAAATTTCTCTTGACTTCGAATAATATGATTATTTACTTAACAATTTATCAAAAGGGAAAATATGTGGTAAAATAGTAAATAAATATGAATTTGTATCCAAAAATTTGCATGATTTGATCTATTTTGTCTATAATATTAAACGCCCACATACTTGATTTGCATTTAGCTGTTTAATAAGAAAAATAATTTTTGGTATCACTGATAAAATTGATCACATCATGAATAATTCAAGCAATCAATATTGGACCAGTTGATAGCTTTCCTTAAAGCTATTGTAGCGCTCGCATTGTTTTAGTACTGCAGAATTTTTGGAGTCTTGAAAATGTACTGCATTCATAACAAAATTTTCGTTAAAGCAAAAAAGTATAAATTCTTGCTTTAAGCCATCTATTTGCAATATTTTTGCACGAATGTGAAATGCACTTACTACCATATAAAGTATTTTAAATTGAGTTTATATTTCAACATAGAAGTGCATTCTGTAAAATTACAAAGTGCATTCTGTAAAATTACAGAGTGCATTCTGTAATTTTATCAAAGTATACATGTAGAGT
Source organism: Nebria brevicollis (assembly GCA_944738965.1). Classification (NCBI taxonomy): domain Eukaryota; kingdom Metazoa; phylum Arthropoda; class Insecta; order Coleoptera; family Carabidae; genus Nebria; species Nebria brevicollis. The sequence goes on from OX122902.1 coordinate 10,924,046, forward strand.
AACATGTGAGTTCTAGATATATTTTTTATATTAATGTTATCTTGTAAAATAAATTAATGGTTGATATATAAATAATAAAGAAAATTTTGAATGATAAAAAGCTTTAAAAAGTGATCTTACTTTTATTCGTCATACATGCTGGTTGAAATGTACCACCGTTAACGTAAAAGTCAATGTGTCCAGTCGCTTCAATTTTGCCGTAAATTCCACTATTAGTGTGAATTATGTCCACGAATTCCGCGTCAGCTGCATCCAGTTTCCAATCAGCTTTCAAAGTGGCAAAAAATGGAAGCGCTGGATCTAAACCTATTTCAAACAAAGGGATTAAAAGTTTCAACATTTTTCATTAATATCCTTTGTTGATATTCTTATTAAAACGCATATTTTATTAATTGTTTGAGTTATTACTTTGTTATATAAAAGAGAAAATATCCAACGAGATTTAATTTAAATCCTAAGGATTAAATTTGCATCAAGATTAATCATTTGAATATGTTTGCACTAGTGGATTCCATATAATTTCATATGCATTATAATTCGACTAAGACGTTTAAACCTCTTAAAATAATCCTTGAATGGTGACTACAGATTGTTAAAACAAATCTTACTAACCATGGCCATAAAATGAGATGAAAATGGAAAAAAATAAATTGCACCTGTTATTCTGCCGACTTTAATCCCCATGGTGCTAAAAATCCAATTTCCTGCATAACTGGCCACATGTGCTCCCAGGCTAAAGCCTAAAACGTGCAGGGTACTAGGATCGATGCCTAACGCTGCCAGGCTCACCATCAATATAGCAGTACACTGGCCCGCTTGCCACGTGTTGACGACTGCTGTCGGGTAGCAGGGTAACTGAGCCAATAGATTCCAGTCCACAGCGATGAGATTTACATGCTTTTCTTTGAGGTAAGCTAAAAATGACATCCAAAACAGACAATGTTAATTTTGTTTATAGTTTATCGGATCACTGGCATAATACATTGGCATGAATTTGGGTTTTAATTCGAAACTTTCGCTTTGGGTTTGCAATTGTTTGAAAAGGGTTTAAATGTTTGTAATTACATTAGAATTTTTTAATTACATTAACATTTCCAGTGGTGTATTTCTTGCAGTATTTTATATAGAGTAAATTGTGCTTTAGCCAGACTGGCGTTGTGAAAAAAACATTAATTTTAAACTGGATAAATGAGAAAGACTTACGCAATTAGTATAACAAGTAGAATAAACAAATTAAGCCTGAAGTTTGTTTTAAAAATATGTTTTACACAGCGAGATGTTTGAAGCAATAGACATTTTATGGAGCATTTTATATTCTAATGTGATGTGTTTTTAAGCTAATAAAAAGTTTGCAATTTATTATTCAACAGGCAAAGATCATATTCCGTCTATCTTACAAAGTTAGACAGTCATTCAGTTCAAGCGATAAAACTATTCAATACAAAACGAGAACAAATATGTATGAACTTTATCCCATGGCGGAAAGTTAAAGCTTCATTTTCTATATAGAATAGGGGCGCAGTAGAGTAATGTAATTAGAAAATGTCTGAACATTCTTAATTCAAATAGTTTTGAAATGGAAGTAACTTTTTATTAAAACTAAATTTCTAATTTCGGTATATAAAGTGTTTGGTCAAAGAGACCCTTAGAAAGACGTTCTACTTTAAATTGAAATTTAATTGTATTGCCTTGAGTTAATGCTGAAATAGCATAATCTAAATTATCGCTGTATCCATGGATAATAAGTTTGGTAGATGCGCTCTTGTTGAAATACTTTGGTAATATTGGTTTGAATGGATTGAGAATATCTGCATGTGACTCATTTTTGAATAGATAGAATTTTATAGTTCCTGTATCACATGGCTCGTCTATATGCACAGGGCAAGAACCGATTGTGAATTGGTATGCTTGGCACAAGATTGAAGACGCTATAAAATAAACAACAGTTGTTAAATAAAGTACTTCATTATTTTATATACTTCAAAAAAAATCTTATTTAATAAGTAATTAATGTATTATACTCGAAAATAAAGCTTATAAAATATCGGAGTGGGTGTACTGTTACTTGTGAAACAAATGTAATATTAATTAAAACAAATTAGTATATATTCTTACTGATTATCATTGCCTTTAACACGAATTAAATACAATTATATTTGGGATGAGTTATAATACATATACCTCATTGTATTATTGAATATAATTGTATTAATTACTTAGCAGAGTTGCACAATTATGTCAAGCGTAGACTCTAATCAGATTAAGATGTATCCCATCTTTGTGTATTCTACTATCTGTATGAAATACATTTGTCTCCGTTAATGTAAGGTATCTCAGCTGACAAATTACGAATTCTATTCACGTAATATAGTCTTCTAAGATAAATACACACTTCACGTGTTCACGGTTCTATTAAAACTTGCGAGCTTGATAACGTTATAAACATTAAAAAAGTGGCTTTGACGTAAACTCCCAAAGGAAATTCAGTTCCTCCACAAGCTATGTTTTATATATTTAAAAAATATATGCATGGTAAGGTTTCGTGATACTGAGTTTAAATTTGTTTTATAAGGAAGTTAAATTTAAAAGAAATACATCTCAGGTATTATTAAAAACTGTTCTTTTAAAATAAATTCTTAAACATGGGAAACATTCATTTATTCTGATAATTTAAAAAATATTTATTGTAGTCGAGATTCGTTTAAAAAAAAAATTTCCTTAATAGAATGTTATTAAAATACCGAATATTTTATTATAAATATAGACGCTATAATATTTATTATATTGCTTGTAAAAACCACTTACCAAGAATAAGTACAAGTAACACTTTAGTAGCACTACAATTGGCATCCAGGAAAATCATTGTAAGTCACATGACAGATAATAGATCACTGATTTTTTGAAGCATCTTGTCGATGTTATGAGTTAAACTGGTATCTATCTAATTATAAAAGAATGCCAATAAGAGTTGATTCCCTGACATCGACCGCCAGGCAAACACATGATTACAACACGAGCCATCAAAAGAATAACAAAAAGTCAGCAACTCTTGTGAAATTGTGTGGACGCAGCACCCGATGCACATAGTTTTACTACTCTAATTTATCATACTTATGTTATAGTATTTCCAAGCATACCACAAGACCTGTTCTGCGTCATTTTTTTAAATTAACAATTACTACATATGTTTGTTGATATAAGCTTGCACTTTCTTTATTTTTGGTATTCACTAAGAGGACAATTTATATTCGTGAAACAAATTGACAAATAAATAATTTTCACCGAAATTTTCTATTATATGTATATCAGTGATAGAATAACTGACACGTATTATTTCAAGTGAACATTTAATTACTTAATAGGTTTTATTTTAATATATTTTGAATAAAAAAGACCATTTTATTTTAGTTTTATGTATTGACAATTCATACAACACGAACACATTTAAATAAAGTATTGTCTAATAAGGGAAAGAAAGTAGAGTTGCGCATTTTGAATTCGAATTAAATTTATATTGATTGCATCTTTGAATAACTACGTGTCCAAATTAGTTAACTAATACTCTTTTCTAGACATCATTTAGGTTTATTTGTATTTATTTATTATTGCAATTTATAACATCTAATGGCACAATATTTATACATGTATACATTTCCAAACGGATTTATCTTAAATTAAATTTGGATAATAAAAAGTTGTGCCATGATAATTAAAATTTTTTTTAATGATAATACGGAGATTTTTATTAAAAAAAATTTATGAGGAATAAAAATATTTTATGAAAATTTAATTTCCTATCTGTAATAGCTTCTGTAATTAAAACAGTAGATCAATATTAAATTCAAGACAATTTTTTTTAATGATTATATTGTCTTCAATATATAAAATTAACATAGTTATGTAATAATAATTTAATTTTTTTTTAAGTCTGCATAAGATAAATATTATTAAATAGTAATCTTATTCTAAATTTGTACATACATGAGAAATATGTATTATATTAATTTCATAAACTTAAATCTACTTTATTATCGTCTTCATATACTTTTAGGCAGCATCTTTTGTCTCCTGGAGCTCCTTTTGTTTCTGGGCAATATGGTGGTTTTTTGTCACTCAAACAATAAGATCCACTTGCACTGAAACAGAACATTTTCCCGAAACGAAAACATTTATTATAGTACAAAAACAATAAACATTTTTATCTAAGCTTAGGCAATAAGTTTATTATTTTTAAAATGAATATTCAAATAATAAAATAAACAATTTGTCTTACGACATTGGTGTATACTGGCCCATAATAATTGGAACGCCAAGACGGTGGCCCGGTCTAGGACCCGTTGGACATCTTCTTGTACATGGTTCAGCTAATTTCGTTAAATTTCCATGAATACTTTCCGCCATATAACAAATGGCCCATACGTGGCTGCAGAGATCTTCATCTAAAATTAATTTAAGTGCGAGCATAAAGTTTTACTGTTTTGATTAAAGGAGATAAATTAGTAGAGACAATTTTATTATTTATTAACAAAATTGTAAGTGTTTAATTATATCATCATACGAACAATTGTTTCAAGTACTTAAAAGAAGAGTTTAGATTAAATCCTGTGATAAGAAAATAAGTACTAAATATCTTCTAGGACTAAGAATGTAGGTCGTAATGTGGAATCATTCTTTTTATAAATTCTGTGTAGCGCGAAATTTGCTTTTTTATATATGCAATTATGTCGGTACTTACTAGGTGTTTTTTCACAGTATGGCTGCATTTTACCACCATTGATACAGAAATCTACATGTCCTACACGGCCCATTTCACCATAATGACCAGCGTTTGTGTGAATCACTTGAACTGAAACTGCATCGCCAATATCCAAACGATTGGTGTTACCCGCTCGGATCAAAGGTCTTGCGGGATCCATTCCTGAAAGATAATACATGCAATATCTATAGTTAGAATTTTCAATATGAATATTAAAATAATTTTATTTTTTTTGCATATATAATAATTAAAATATTGTAAAATTAAGTTAATATAAATTTTACCCATAATATTATAATAGTATTACGATAATAAAAAATATTAAAATTGAAAATTCTAAATGAGAAGGTTTGTTAATTGTTGTATGGCATTTTTGAATTTGTCTCCACATTTTGTATTGTAAGCTTGGTTGTAATGTGTGTATATACCAATGATACGATGAATGCGGAAGAGCAGATAGTTGGAAATGATACCACATACGTGCGCTCCAAGACTATGGCCAATGCACGTAGTGCGATCCACCGGCAATCCGTTGGCACGGAGGAACGTGAACGCGTCTGCGACACATCGGGCGACTGGTCGCATATTGTGAACGGAAGCCGCATAGCACGGTGGCTGACATAAGACACCCCAATCGATGAAGAACACGTTGAAACTACCGTTACGAACGTACGCTGTAAACAAACCACAATGCATTGTCAAATAAGCGTGATGCTATTTAATGTATGCTGGCTATTCGGTTATTGTTGTTTGACTCTAACACAATTTTGATTGTTCTTTGATGTCAAATTACGTCAAAGGCAAAGCGACATATGTTATTAGGTGGATACTCAAACTTAAGATCCTTTGTATTTTGATACTCGCAGTATCACCGTAATTAACAATGGTTCGTCCTACAAGACTATAAGTTACTTACATGTATCTAATTATCTACATATATAACATTGCCGAATATTATAAAATTTCCATGGTCACCAAGAGAGTTATAACAATTTTTTTTTATATTTACCATCTTTGAGAACCACTATTGGTAATGTGTCTTCACCACCAGCATATCCGTGAATCATAATTACATTTTCATTATTTGGATTCCAAGCACTGCTTCTCAGCCAGTCTGATTGAGCGGTATCTAATACTTCACGAGTTTCTGTTTCATCAGTTTTTGTGTATAAAATAACACGAACATCAGGATCTGGACATGAATCTTTATCGTTTCCTCGCCTCCATATACAGTTATCCAACGTATTGTTGCTCATCGACGTGTTGCCAAGAAATAGTGCTTCTTTTATCGGATTTTGTCTAAATATTTGCTCATTTTGACCATCTAAGAAACATTACCAAAATATGAAAAAGCTTTAAAAGTTCAAATGTTTTTTTCAAATCTACATTAGATATTATTTAAGTAGAAACATTCTTATGAAAATAATAATTAAAAAATTCTTACTTATGCTATTTTTAAAAATAGAATGCTGTTTGTCTAAGAGACCGCACGCTACTTGTGAAGGGTGAAACACTAAAACAAGAAAATGTTAATTAAAATAGGTTTCTATGAATTTTAAAATAATATTTAATGTTTTGTTTAAATTTTACTTACATGTAGTAATATATAAGATTGTTGTAAAAAATAAAATACATTTAACATCACACATTTTTAAAAGCACTAAGTGAACAATGTTTGTTCTTGGAGAAGGTTTATATTGAACTTGCGAAGATCAAGGTAAGATCGTACATAGTCGTGAATTGATATTAATGCAAAAGTCTGGTTTTCCGTTTTAGACAACTTATAAAATATGATTTTAGAAACTATACATTATTCCCAAAATCGACCTCAATATGGTAATGTAATTTATTATTTAGTTATTTTCTCATTTATTATTTTTTTTCAATTTTAGCAAATATTAGGTACCTACATGTTACATTAGTTTTTATTTTTGTAGTTTCTACAATATTCTAATTTTAAAAAAATATCAAAAACACCCTAATAAATCTATAAAGGACACATATTTAGATATATGAACACAAACGAATAAACATGAATAATTAAAAATATAATTGTGCATTTGCAAAATTCCATAAAATGGCTAATTTCATTTTGTGACATAGAATAAAGAAATAGACTTAAAATACAAATGTGCATCGAAGGAAAACATAAATTATGTATCACGACGTCTAGGCAACGTAGTAAGCAAGCATGTATAGTTGGTTATCAATTCATAAAATCTAACACTGCTAACACCAAGAGCGGTAATAAAAATAGCGACAGTTTTATTATATTCTGTATCAATATATGAAATAAATAAACAATTAAATAATACATATATACATTATTTTCTGTAACAAATCTGAATAGGTATTGTATTGTAATTTATATTTATGACAAGCGTTGACTGATATATGGGTAGTTTACACTATATAGCAATTCTAAAATGATTATGGTGTGTGAGCTACTGATAAATCTTGACATTTTAATTTAAATTCACTTACTAGTGCAGTATCAGACACTCTATTGGATGAAGTGACAGTATATATTATACATCCTGTCTCTTCTTTTACAATATAGACTATATACGTTCAATTTTATTTCTAGGATAATTTTACTCAGGAGATTTGAGTTTGTTAAATCAATTATAAATATTAAAGTTTTGGCATTTTAATAGTATAGTTATAAATCAATAATGTAATGTTCAAAATTAATTTCCATAAAACCAAACTCTCTTCAACCTAGTTTTATTAGTCATATTTGTTGGTATCATCAATGTGGCGCAGGTGTTGCATAGCACAAATTCTGAAAACGATTGTCAGATATTGATAATAATTTCCCCACCAATATATACGCATTCGCTTCAACCAACTACTCACAATCATTGTAGGACAGGACGCACAATTTCTAATCTCTCTTTTACAGCAAGTGTTCAGATGAATCTCATTTGTCGAAAGTTGGTTTGTGTTGCCTAAAAAGAACAAAAATTGTTACTCATATTTCCCATAGATATTAGAATATTTTATATAAAAAAAGTAATAATAAAAAATAATACATAACAAATAATATTAGATAAACAGTGATTGTATTTTTTCTCTCTAAAAATTAAGTTCATACGTATCTTGATACATTTTATTTAATTCTCGATTTATTTGCAAAAAATGTTAACTTAATCAGGAATAAAAGAAACAAAAATATTTACTACAATTTAGCCACATGGTATACAAGCATTTGATTATGATAATTAAACGACGATATAGCATACTAAATCCATATAAAAACAGTTAAGCTACATTTAAAAAAGAGACGATTAAATATTGTTTTCATTATAATGGCTTGATTGCATAAAAATGCTGTGTGTATTCATAAAATTTGCATATTCGTATTCCGGTTTAAGCGCACATAAATGGATTTTCCCGAATGGGTATTTAAAAAAATAATTCATGGAATAATAAAATGCCATATATGACATATCTTATGATACAGTTGTTATTGAATAATAAATCATTTTAATTTATGATTATTTTATACTTTAGTTGAACGCTATAACCACAACTCAGTAAACAAACATATATCTGTGCTACAGTTCTGCTACATTTAGAGAAGAAAGCAAAAACCACAGATCTATAAATTACTAAATACCCAAGTATTTTGATATTTATATTTTATTATATTGTTATTTTTAATAGAAAAAATGTATAAGAATTTCGTCTATTTTCCGTCGTTATATACAATTAATAAATAGCTATTTATTTTAGGGAAACATTATTTAATTATTTTCTTCTCTTGTAAAAAGTAGACATTTGTAGCAATAAAATAAATTTTCTTCATTTCACTTTCGATTACTCTTAATTATTGTTTAGTTTTATCATAATAACCAATTTAATAACTATTTGATGCAAGCAATTATTTTAGGAAAAATGGTAATTTAAATGTTTATAAGATTATGCATGTTATTAATTAAAAAATGAATTCCATTTTTAAAAGCAGGACTGCTTATAAAACCCATATGACTTAATTTACAGATTAAACAAACACATTTTAAACTAAAATATTTAAATCAATTTATTTTATTTACTTACATATTTCAGAAAATGCAGTCGATTTCAGAATATTGCATTACATCTGCAGCTCAGAGATCGGTGCCCCATCCTCTTTTTACAGATAAAAATTTATATAATTTATTATTATTAATTGTGCTTGTATTAATGATTTTTGTACAAGTATAGTACAAAAATATAAACAGAGGTTGCATCTTATATAATTAATGCGTTTCGAATAGGCACCAAGCCACAGGTAAACATTTGATGAATTAGGGTTGCAATCCCAGTTGGAAAGCTTACAAGTAGTATTCCGATTTGGGGCGATATGCGTAACATATTTTATCATTGTCTGTGTATAATAAATCAATTATATTTATGCTTATTTTTATTACCAGTCAAGAATCCGATTATTTTTGATGTGAACATATATGTGTTGAATTATGTATATTAAAAGCAACACGTGTGATACATTTTGTTTCTATCTAGCCGAGAGAACATGATGGTAAATTTTTTGGAAGTGGTGCTTGAGTAGACGATGCCGATGGTCAGTCTGCAAGCATCGCAGACGGAAAGAAACGTGTACTTCTCTCTCAGCTTGGGGCAATGAAGTGTTCTACTTGATGAGCGCGAATGAGGTGACCAACCAAGACGTCCAAGCGGTGAGAGCATCGTCTCTCTCGATGGTATGGTATGGTATATAATATTGGATGATAAAAGTATGTCAGTGGCACACATGGCATACTTCGATCATCACACCAGCAGCCCGGGTGGCGGCGTTTCCCTCCGATGATGCCCAGTCTCACGAACACGGTGTTCAATGAAGGATACAAACAACAGATCACCGGTTTCCGAAACGATCATAATAACAATCAGTGCGGGCTAATGACGGACTATTGCGGAGCTGTCCGGGTGCCTTACGTAGATATGCGTGAGTGTGCTGCTGGCGAACGAATCCGGCGAGACAGACAGACGCCTCTGAGCCCTCGGCTTGCCCTTCGAAGGGTGTTGGTATTGGCCGAAGGACGCCAATTCCGGGAAGCTGCTACCATTCTAGCCCGGCTTGGCCCTACAGGGTTGGCGGTCGTCGCTTCTGAATTGCCGTTGGATATTTTGGTGGAATCTCTACCACATTCCGCTCAGCTATTAGAAACTTTATTCTCTAAGTAAGTTTTTTATTATTTCGTATATATTATTTTTAATAATAAAGCATTAGGTATCATAAAAATTTGAACTAATTATTCATAGATTTAAATCACCAAATTTAATGGAATAAGGCTTTATATTATGTATGTATGTATAATTAAAAATGTATAATTACTATATAATAATAAATACAATTACTTTTTGCGAACACAGTAAGTGCTTTTTTCTTGATTCATTCCTGCAAAACAGTATAATGCTTATTTTCTACTCTTACTTATTTATGTTACTTGTTGGGGTCTTTTTAATAAACTGCGCTGTAACATGTTACTGTACTATTAAGTTCAATGCTATTCTTGATCATTTTAATTAACAGGATATAACGATACGGTGTAATTAAGCATTGAGAGGTACAGCAAATATAGACAAAAATGTGTACATAATTTAATCTGTCGCACTTCCGACTATTTATAATTTAAACACCAATAAACTGTAACTTCTAACACTATCGGATGGAAGATATTTTTTTGAATGTGCATACGTGGGTTTTGATGTATAGGTGAATATAAATTCCAAAGTGATTTTAATTAATAACAGCGGAATATTCGCAGCGCGGTTTGGCTCTGGCAGAGAGTAAAACATAAATTCCAAATTCAAATCTCGGAAATATAATCCGGTAATTACTTATCCGTATCATACGTGACAAAGAATGTGTAATACATATTTTGTATTGTTCAAATTTTATTATTATTTTAACTTTCATTAGAAATTGTGCTATTGTAATTATACAGCAAATTACAATACAATCATTTTGTAAGATAACAACAAAAACGTATTGTAGTTCTTGTGTGAATAACAAGATATATTTCAAGAAGATTATCACTGAATTTTTGAACAAGCCACTTTGGAAATTTTTGCGTAACAAGTAAACATGAAGTAATAAAAATTTGATTTTTTTTCTAAATGGAACGAGATTTTAAATTGAATTCCATGTTAGCACCTGCTAAATCAATATTTATAGAATTCTGTTATGGATCTAAATTTATTAATGACACTTTTCATGTACAAACATGTATTCTTGTTTAAATTTACACAGAAATAAATATTTTGAACAATACATTTTGGTTTCACTCTCAATGTCGATACAAATAGTTTATTAACGTGTGAATAACGTTTATCCAAATTTGCTTTTACACCGTTTCAGCGCGTACCAAAATAAGACGCAATTAAAATAAAAAACCAGAAAGAATAACAAGAAAAACAAAAAGTGGAATAGCGAGTTGAAGTAGGACGCATGCGAGAATAGTTTCATTCTTGAACACGAATGAGTGTTGCTTTTACTCACGATCACACACAGATACATTCATTTCGAATAGATATATGCTTATTTATGTCTTTTACGTATATTAGGTTAGTTATTTCGAACCAACGGCCATCTATCACAGCGGATCCTGTTGTCTGGCAGTTGGTGCGATTGTTGGCGTCTTACGAAGATCCCACTCTCAAATCGAAAGTCGTAAAGCTGGCTAAAAGTTTAGTGGTCTGGCAACCAGAATTTCGACGGCAACTTCTCTCGAAGAAAAAAGCTCTGGAACAAGCCGTTCAGGGTAGGAGTAAATAAATATCATACCACTCACTCTTGAAACAAAAGATTGCATATCGGAGTAATTTTTTTTTTAACAACAAATTCCTTGATCAAGTTGTAATCAGGTTAAACAATTATTTGATGTATATCTAATCAAGTTAAATGAAATGTAATCTAAAAATGCTAACTGCGTAAAAACAGTGGTTACCACCAAGATTAATCTTGATTCTGATAGTGTTTTATATTATCTTGATTTTCAAAATTGTTTATTGTGCGAAAAAAAAACATTCCATTTACTCTTAGAATATGTTTTTAAGCGTAGATTTATAAATGAGGTATAACGTATTAGAGAAAGAGAACAAATTTTGTTTAACGATTATATATATATAAGTTTTTGAAAGTTGAAAATAAGGACATGGGAATTCGAACCTGTCTATTTTTTTTACTTATGATGTTTTAATCAGTTAATGGAAACTTAGAAACTAATTTAGTTTTTGTCATTAGTCGCAAGCGAAAACTGCTAAGTAGAAACGGTATATGATTACTTCTCATACTGTATAAGACTTATTAGCTAAAAGAGTTTTTTGAAAAAAATTCCATAATATTTTTGTCTTATCGTTTGTAGATTTGAAATATGGAGTAATAAACTAATTATAAATAAACTATCGAATTTTCTCGTCTTTGCTATGGATTACTCGTGTGTATTTTTGTAGGTTTGGGTTGCCATGGATTGACTGCAGATGCGAGTGGATTGACACACCTGCACGTAGCCCTAAAGACAGAACTGCAACGTCATGTAGACGCGTACAAAAGTGCTCTACATCGGTTAGACGAATTCAGCACGAGCAACTCAAAGAACCCAACGGACGCCTCTCATCACAGACTGCTTTCGCTCCATTATACAGACGTACAACAAAGACTCATCAACAATAAGACATTATTGACCCTCATCGATAAACCTGCTCTTCAGCAACTGCGACCTCTGGTGGAAACGCTTACGGCGCGAGTACAAAGTGATAAAGAGGCACTTTTTTGCGTTTCCCAATTAAAAAGGTAGTTTATACATATCACGCATTAAGATCAGAGAATGTTTTTCTATACACACATTTTTTATAAATTCCTTTTTTACTATTATGCTCATATTACTTATAAAACTTTCGAATCCATTAAACGATTTATATTACGTCGTTAAACTAAACTAAATGTCTACTTATTATTTTAAATATCCGCAGTGATTAGCGCTGAACTAACAATAAGTAAAAATGATAAACAAGAAGCAAGATATAAATAGAAAATTTAGTTCATTCAGTATTTTTAATAATTTAAAAAAGAACATCTGTCATCGAATAAATTGACACTATTTACCTAAAAATTCTATAAAATACCATGTCGCAAGTCAAGTGTGAAGAAATAAAAACTTTACTGTTTCCCAAAAAAAAAACAAATATTGAGTCAAATTATAACGTTTGGATACTATATATAGAATGCAGGATTAACTTTAAGTAGTTTATTTTATTTATTGAGACTAAATTTTGCAGATTACAACCGATATCGGATGATAAACCGGTAGCAGCATTATTAATGTCATTTGCAAGAGGCTGTAATGCGCTATTACAACTTATGCAAAAAGAAGACAGCAGCAGCAGCCCGTGTAACAGCGACGGATATCATTCCGAAACGGAACCGGAAACGGAACGCGAGTATGGGAAATAATATAAAATCTCAAATTGAATCTATTTAGGGTTGCTTATATGATACTATCTCTAGGGCGGATGTGATTGGTCGATATCAGGCGCTATACATGCAAAATCGTCCACGCGCTCTCGAAGCCCTCGACTCCCTACCCGAACTTATGCACGCCACCCAACTCAAAGCAAAGATTCTATTCTCTGTTGTAGTAGTAAGCACATTTGTTGATTTGAAAAAAAAAATCTATTACTTAACAAAATTCGATATATTTCCCTAACATAATTTGTTGCGCTATTTAGCTAGCTTTTAGATCGTGCAGAAATCTGAGAGAAGAAAAAGTACTGGAAATGTGCACACGCTTATATGTAGATGTGCGTTCGCACGCAGGCATGACGTTGCGCAATGACGTGATTAAATGCTTAGGAACCACAGCGGAAACGTTTCCGTTACAGGACATCGAACGTCAAGTTCGCCAAATGGTATGCGGAACATTGAAAGAATATACGTGTCTAGAGAACTGTACGCCACTGTACAGATATATTAGAGATGTAACGAGAGTTTGTTGGAATATTTGCAATCAACCCGTTTTGTATGAGTTGGATACCGATTTCACAACGCCGGTAAAACTACAACCCGAGCGACATGTCCGTCATCATTCCGCAAACAGAAATTGTGACATTGTCCGATCGTATCTTTGGCCAGGTTTAATCGTTAACTCAAGTTTTGTACATAAAGCTGTTGTTGTTACAGCTACATAACATTGCAATACGTAACAATATAAATAAATTTAGAAAGTACAATAGTTGGATAAACTTTATCCATTGCCATTTTATTTTTATGTGGATCATTTATATCTTTGTAAATGTTATTTACTGTATATTATAAGTTATATAAAATATTTATTGTGTATTTATTTATAAGGCCTACTACTTATTTTACATAATTTGCGAAATATATGGTGGAAGATGCAAAATGTGGTACCAGAAAGTTGGTGTATAGCGGGTAAATGTTTCAAAAACATTTTCCAATCGAGTCGTATACGCAGTATCGCGTGCTTGTGAACGAAGCGTTAAACGCCGATCTCTCCTTTTAGCAGAAGCAGTGTGGTGCCCTCGCTTCGTCCCGCCCTTACGCCCATTCATTGCGTGATTGTCAGTCGTGTAAAAAGATACGTACGCTGAAAGTGTCAAAGTGTGAATTATAATGGTTATCTAAAAAAAAAATAAGCCTATTCGAGTGCGTGCGCGACATATATGCAGTTATTTTACTAGTAAATACATAAAAATTCGTCCGATTTCACAAAAGTTAGAGTGTGGTGCTCATCTCAAAAACCCAGCATCTCTTCTGTCCTGATTGCACGGCCATCTAAACAGTGTTTATCGCTTGTGGTTGATGGTTGTGTTCCGTAAAGGCTGAAAGTGTATATTTTATATTAAATTTATTATTGCATTTTACCATTCGCCATTTATATACTGACTTATACACAAATATATTATCCATAATTAATGGAAACGGGTCGTTTACGACCCGAACAAACGGGTGAACTAAACAGTCAAGCTGGAACTCATGGAATTGGAAAATATAGTTGCAAATACCGTTTATTTAAAAGCGAGAGAGGGTAAATGTGGAGTAATTGTGAACATTAATAATATGTGAGGTTATAATCTTCGTTTTGTAGGTGGTTCCGATAGCAATAAAGGGAAAAGTAAAAAGTGGAGAAAAATCTTACAATTTCCACATATATCTCATTGTTTAGATCTGATAAATAAACTAGGTAATAATTTTAATTTGGTAGTTGTGATGGGATTTAGGCTAGACTGCATTTGTTTAGTAGCACAGTTGTTTGATTAGTGATAGTTGTTTTTAAAAAAAAGTGAATGTTCTCAATGTTGGTCATTTTGTAGATGTACGATATGAATATGTTGTTGATCAACAACCAATTGGACGGTTGCTGTTTCGTCAGTGGTGTGAATCGAAACGACCGGAATACCATCGATACCTGACGTTCTTAGATATCTGTGACCAATATGAATTGGAAACCGATGAACAACGCGTTGATCTTGCCGCTACGATTAAGCAACAGTATATGCAACCAACGGAACGCGGCGACGTATTAACAATATCCGAACTTAACGTAGATCTCACAGTAAGCGACAAACTAGCTGAGGGTCACAAAGATCAGTTCGCACCATGCATTGCAGCTGTGAAAAATTGTTTGGCGGGGCAACCATTTCGCGATTTTACAATCACTATGTATTTCCATCGATATTTACAGTGGAAGTGGCTGGAGGCACAACCTGTTACTTATAAAACGTTTAGAATGTATCGTGTTTTAGGAAAAGGTGGCTTTGGGGAAGTTTGTGCATGTCAAGTACGTCATTAATTATGATCTATTCTCAAACCCCACTATATTGAATTCATTTCTTTTATTATTATTTATTTCATCTACTACATTATTTTTTATGATGCATATGTAAGGAAATATTTATCTTTTTATTTTAATTTTATAAAAATACAAATATTAAAGTTGTAATCTAATAAAATTGAAATTGAATTCGAAATCACAAAAAAATATCTTATTCAATATATTGTTGTATGAGAATCTGATTGGACATGTTCAAAATAAGATAATGATTGAAATACTTTTTAAGGTTAGGGCAACCGGTAAAATGTATGCATGTAAGAAATTAGAAAAGAAACGAATTAAAAAACGAAAAGGAGAGGCAATGGTATTAATAGAAAAGCAAATATTACAAAAAATCAACTCTAGATTTGTTGTTAGTCTGGCATACGCTTACGAAACGAAAGACGCCCTGTGTCTAGTACTCACAATTATGAATGGTGGCGATCTGAAATTTCATATTTATAACATGGGCGGTGATCCTGGTTTAGATATAAATCGAGCGAAATTTTACGCAGCGGAAGTCGTGTGTGGTTTAGATCATTTACATCAGCAGGTTAAACTATTTAAAACTAACATACATAAAAAATGATGAATTGCATGAATGTTAATTATAATTTTAGGGCATTGTGTATCGAGATTGTAAACCCGAAAATATTTTATTAGATGATGCTGGACATGTTCGTATTTCAGATTTAGGTTTAGCTGTTGATATTCCAGAAGGAGAAAGTGTACGCGGTCGAGTTGGAACTGTCGGATATATGGGTATGTTTACTAAATGCGATGATCAATCATATGGGAAATCCGTTGTGGCTTTATCTGCAGCTCCTGAAGTAATCGATAACGAAAAATACACATTTTCGCCGGATTGGTTCAGTTTCGGTTGTTTGTTGTATGAGATGATTGAGGGCCAGGCGCCGTTTCGCGCACGAAAAGAGAAGGTCAAACGCGAAGAGGTCGATCGCCGAGTGAAAAATGAACCGGAAAAATACTCGACGAAATTCAGCGAAGATGCCAAGTCACTATGCCAACAATTACTTGCGAAAAATCCTCTTGCCCGCTTAGGTGGCAAGGCTGGACGTAGCGGTGCATATCATATTAAACAACATTTATTTTTCCAAACAATCAACTGGCGACGACTTGAAGCTGGTATGGTTGAAGCTCCATTTACACCTGATGTAAGTGACAACTTAATAGATACGTTGCTGGTTATGATATTTATTAAATCATATGTTTATTGTAGCCACATGCGGTTTATGCGAAAGATGTTTTGGATATTGAACAATTCTCGACAGTAAAAGGTGTTAATTTGGATGCAAGCGATACATCATTTTACAGTAAATTTAATTCGGGTAGCGTTTCAATACCTTGGCAACAAGAAATGATTGAAACTGAGTGTTACAGACAGTTGAACGTTTTTGGTACGGGTGAAACTCCGCCATCGGACCTCTTATTAACAGCCACTTTAAGTCCAGAGAAAAGTGGTTGTTTTCCATTTAGACGAAAGGTATGTATTTCTGTACATATTGTATTAGTTAGTAAAAAAAAAAAAACTAATTTAGATGGCTCCTGATTTTTGAAATTTTTTTATTAACTTTGTAGAAAAAGCAGCCAGCCCGAACCCGTCCCATCCCAATAGCTGCAAATCTGCTTCCTCCTACAGCGGAGAGCTGATGATCCATTGCAAACTCATCACGTACAATTTATTTGAATCAAAGTACTTGTATCAAGTACTTTGTACGTCTTCCCCCCAGCTCTATAACATGCACAACAGACGTTGCACGCACAATCACACCACAAGCGTTTTTAACTGGAGAGACAAATTCAAAAATTTTATATTTAATAACATTATAATATGACTTCATCTTTTAGTCAAATTGTACATAACTCATTACATTTCGCATGCACAAAAGGTAGTTACGGGTTAGCAAGTAAAAATTCTGCACAATGCAAGTTAGTGTGGCACGCGATTTAACACAAATCGCGTGCATTTTTTTGAATGTGGATGTTACTCCCTGACGGCAACAAAAAATTTGTTCATTCCACAAACGTGAACTTTTTAAATAATTATGACTATTAATATATTAATATCGTAACTAGGACATTGATGTATTTAATTAAAAGACCATTATATTGTTTTACTGTGTTTTTATTTGTGTTCTTATTTAATGTCTTTTACCATACGTCCACATGTTCACATTCCTTACATGCTTATGTAAAGTTGCGTATGACATCTCTTCAATAGTATGTCATACGTCAAAGGTCAGCCAAATCGTTGTGTGGTATCTAATGAAAAAATGTCGAAAGAAACGAGAAAACCATATGATCTTATAAGCATTATTAGTTAAGTAGCGCACTGCTTATCTATCAGTAACAGATATTAGTTCATGTCGCGATGCAGATCACTTCGACCACGCTTACTATTCTAATATGCATCACAGTACATCTTCACGTTGTCCAATCTGATGCTGCTCAGCAACAGATAAAGGCTAATCTTGTTAAGAAACATTTGAAAAGGCTAAAGAAACAGGATGGTGCCATTAAACTTATCGGTGGCAGTGGAGAATTCGAAGGTACTCACTAAAACTGCATTACAATACAAATTAGTTCTGACTAACATTTTGGCAATTTTTTATTCAAATATGTATATTATAAATTGGGTTGTTTCAAGGAATTTGTAACTGAGTTACTACAAAGCCTATCATTATTTCAAAATCCTCAGAACTTTTGAATATTTGTAACTTATATAAATTGATCCTAACTAGAAATGCGGTATCATACTATGAATTATTCATACATGGAAGATTTTTGTGTTGTTTAAAGGTAATGTCGAAGTGTTACATAATGGACAATGGGGTGCTGTTTGTGATGACGAATGGGATGATGCGGAAGCACAAGTTGTGTGCCGGCAACTTGGCTACACGGATGGTATTGTTGAAGCAACAGATAATTCAGAGTTTGGTCCAGCTAGACGTATGTCCCACTTATATCTTATATATCTGTTAACTAATACAATTTTTCAATTTAAGCTATTATTTGTTAAATAACATATATTTAGAGTATTTATTAAATTTATTTATTTAGGTCGCTTTTGGATGGACAATATATACTGTGATGGAACGGAAGACGACTTAACAACATGTAGGTTCGATGGCTGGGGACAAAGCGATTGCAAAGCAAATGAAGCTGCTGGAGTAATTTGTCGTGAAAAACCCGAAATCATACGCGTGATAGAAGAAGCAATTGATGTAGTGCCGTTACCTGAATTGTGGGTATTAGCAATTTTATGTTTACCATCAATATATATTGTTTTTAAAAAAAATTTATGCTATTATCTAAATTAACTCGATATATATTTTTTCAAAAAAAAAAAAACTCATTTATCCGCCAGTTTTTATTAAATTATATTGAACTTTGTAGGGATATCTATAAATGTTATTGATAAAAAATGCAATTCAGGTTTGTGTCTATTATATTTATATGTGAAATATAATTTTGCAGAGTGAAAATGTCGCACATGAAACAAATAAGATTACGCGGCGGTAGAATTCCACAAGAGGGTCGAGTTGAGATAAGAGAAGCGAATGGTAGCTGGGAAGTAATTTGTGGCGATGGTTGGTCGTTGCTTGAAGCAATGGTCGTATGTCGTTCTATAGGATTAGGGTATGCAAGTGATGCTCCACAAACCGATTATTTCGGAGGAACATTCTCAAATGCAAGTTTGGGAGGTGTTCGGTGTCGCGGAAATGAAAATCACTTTAGTGAGTGTATTCATGATAAAGGACTGCAGGGTAAATGTTCTGGAAATGATATTGCTGCTGTATATTGTGTACCGAAAATGGCTGACTTGATCATGGATCATATTGAGCTGATGCGTACAGCTTTCTTAGAAGATAAACAGTTATTTTTCTTGCAATGTGCTATGGAAGAAAATTGTTTGGCTTCGCAAGCGTATACGATTCAAAAAGAATCTGAAAATTGGCATTTAGAAACACGTCGATTATTGCGGTTTACTGCGAGAATTTTAAATGCTGGTAATGATGATTTTAGACCATCTATACCAAAGCATTTATGGGAATGGCATATGTGTCACATGTAAGTGTAACTATTTGTCGATATCTTTCTAACTTTGTACAGTCTTGAAATTTAGCAATACCTAAATATATATTTTTTTATCAAGGCACTACCATAGTATGGAAGTTTTTGCAACATTTGATATCTATGATAAAACTGGTGTTCGAGTAGCAGAAGGTCATAAAGCATCTTTCTGTCTGGAAGATAATCAATGTCTGCCAGGAGTGACACCGAAATTTGCATGTGCGAATTATGGAGACCAAGGAATATCAGTGAATTGTTCCGACATCTACCATCATAGTGTGGATTGTCAGTGGGTTGATATATCCGACTTAGAACCAGGAATTTATACTCTAAAAGTAGCAGTCAATCCCGAATTTAAAATCCCAGAAATAACATACGAAAACAATGCTGCAGTATGTACATTTTATTATTCAACAACGTTTGGGCAAATAACGAATTGTTCTGTACAAAGACCTTAATAAATATGTGTTTACTAGCGTTTAATGTATTTTGTTTTAGTATTATTTGTATATTTAGATAATGACGAATAAATATAATATTTTTGCAAATGTTAAGCAATTGTTTGATTTAATTTTGTTAGTATGTAAGTTGCCGGCTTCCTAGTTAACATGTGAATCAGGTGTGGATGGCGTATTTTGGATCAATAAGACTCCGCAATTCGGGGATAGCGAGCGAGCGAGCGAGAACCGGCGGCCGGGCTAGTGGTGCGCGGCGTATGAGTTTTGCGACAGCGCTGAATAGCGCCGAGACCGAAATGATTATTTGCTTGGCGCACTAGTGCACCGTCTTTCAGTGGAGAGAGTCACCACTTTGTTTTCGTTACGTCTGTTGTTGTTGTTCACGTAGTGCAGTAGGTACGAATTGACGTCATGCGATTAGCGTGTGGATCGCCGATTGTTGTCGAGGACTGCCAGTCGGAGCGAGCCACCTGAGGGTCATGCGGTGGGATGATGCCACCGCCGACCGCCGAGGATGACTTGGCAGCGGCGGGGGCATGGCTCGAAGCCAACAGTGCCCTGGTGGAACACTGGCTGCGAGAAAAAGCCAGCACCGAATTTCGACAACATATTCAACAGGCCGTGAACACAACAGTGTCTTCTTCGTCGCGAAAGACTTCGATAACTGCCGATCTCTTTCAACTCTGGTTGTCCGCATCGCCAATAAAACCTGAAGATCTACCGCTACAGAATGCCCGGCCGGCGCGGCGCGATCTACACTCCTTGGATGAATCGGAGCTCTTCATGGAACTTATCCGCGATGTGGCCAATGAGTTGGACATCGACGTGCTGTGCCATAAAATTTTAGTGAATGTCAGCTTGCTTACACATGCGGATCGCGGTTCATTGTTTTTAGCGCGCGGCTCGCCGGCATCCAGGTACCTGGTGGCGAAACTATTTGATGTAAGACAGGATACCAAATTTGAAGAAGCCGTACGGCAGGCAAGGACAGAAGAAATTCGCATTCCATTTGGAGTTGGAATCGCGGGCACCGTCGCACAAAGCAAACAGCTCATTAATATCAAAGATGCGTATCAGGTACGTGGTTGATGGACTGTTCTTCTTTATTTGGTAACCCCAAACTATATAGGTATCATTGAGCGCAACCGGCGACGAGAAGCGACGGTCAGTCAGCCGTATTACTATATACGTGTCACGATAGCCGTTTCAATTTAAGTACCTACATTTTTATTTTTCTATGCAATCAACGCATCATTGCAATATCTATTGTCACACATTGTTATAGTCTATTATATAAAATGGCATTGACATTTTTTCTATGCTATAATTCGTCAATAATAACACTTAATTGTAATGCCTCACGTACATACAAAGCACACGACCAACACATTCAAATTGCACAATTAACTATATATATACACACCTGCATGAATTTTATATAGGTACACAGAACAGAAAGCATTATAATGCAAGTGTGAAAATAAACAATTTTCAACATTTGTGTTTAAGGATCCGCGATTCAATAGCGCGATAGACTTGCGAACGGGATACAAAACGAATCTGATTTTATCGATGCCAATTTGTAATTACGAAGGAGATGTGATCGGTGTAGCACAAATTATCAATAAAACGAACGATTCGCAAGAATTCACTCAGCACGATGTCGAAGTGTTCCAAAGGTATTTGACCTTTTGCGGTATCGGCATCCAAAACGCGCAACTCTTTGAAGTCTCCGTTTTGGAGTATCGAAGGAACCAAGTGAGATTACCCAAGTATATCGCATTTAATTTGCTTGGTTCTGATTGCATCTGACCTGTATTTCGTAGATTCTCTTGAATCTGGCGCGTAGCATATTTGAGGAGCAAAATAACCTGGAATGTCTTGTTACGAAAATTATGACGGAAGCGCAGGAATTACTAAAATGCGAACGATGTGCAGTATTTCTTCTCGACTTGGATTGTTGTGAAGCGGTAAGTTGAAACACGTACACATTTATTATTTTTGTCTATTAAGAATTTATATTACCAACGTTAATCAACATTAAACACTCATATACACATATATACAATTTTAATTGTATATGTATTTATGTACATACATTCAGTACTAAATAAATAATAAAATATTTGTTTTATATTACGGTGCCGCATTTCAAAACAAAGCCTGATATTCGTATGCAGATTTAAGGTCGAAAACTTTTATAATACACGTAAAATATTTTAAAATTTTATATATTTGCATTTTGGAATTTCGCCAAATTCACCATCATGCCTGTGATATTTATTTTTTTTTTTGTTAGGATTAATTACATTTTAATTATATTAGCTGGACATTCATTAATTGTTTTAACATGTTTAATTGTAATTGCTTTCGCATTTTCCCCAAATACTTGACGATATTAGATTTTATACAATCTATTATGGCTACCCAAAATATGTTGTTGCTAACCAAGTAAGCATACGCTTAAAAGCATTTTCGTTTTATGATGAATAATTACGTTATGTCAGATGGCGTATACCGCATTACTCATGTCTTTTAATTTCATCGTGGCAGGGCAATTCTTTAAACTTTCAATATACCTTTATATATTTTCTAAGACCTCGCCTCTATTCCTGGATGATTAATTGCAAGAAAAGTACGTTAACAAATTAACAGATTTATCTGAGAGGTTTATTCAATGTTCTTCTATAGAGTACAGAGTAACAATGCGATTTCTATATATAAAGATTTAGACACGTAAAAAAATATTTGATTATTATAGTGCTACATTTTCGTGTAAGATTATTCTGAAAGTTGAAGATTCATATTTATAGCTAATTCTGAAAGTTATATTTTGTATACATTATGTGACTGAACTGAATTTTGTGAAATTGTGACAGTATATTTGGTAACTACTTCTTGTTAACAGTACTTTCAAACTGCGAGATTAAGTGCGCGTGGTAGATATAAAATTTTATGACACTCCAGACAGTAATTCTACACCTATATTATGTTAATGCAAGACGTATATACTCAATATATTTATTCTGTAAAATTATATATAAAATTTTTTTTTTTTCAATCTGTATTCTGTTGTGCGACAAAATTTAAATATAAAGTGCTTTACAATCGGATCATTGATAAACAAATCTGTTTATCATATGGATGAATAAACACATTGATACCCGTATACGCGTTAAATTAAAAATAACGACGTTGATTCAATACGACGAAAATTGTTTGATATTTCATAATGAACGATTTACTATTTACTTATGGACAAATACCGCTTTACGAATGACTGGCCATTTAATCATCATTAAATGTCTGTTTATCTGTAACTAATTCGATATCCTGTAAGTGGAACATCTGTGATATATCACGAGTCGCATTAAATTGGCTTAATCTATTTATTAAAATATAAACAGAAAAAAGAAAATATTTACGACCAACACCATATAATGGATTGGAGTAAACATTTTTCGTAAATTGCGAAATAAAGAATATAAGTGAACTAAAGTTACTATATAGTTTCAAATATTTATATGAAATATTTGTACGTTTAAATGTTTTCGTTTTTACTCCATTATTCTCCATAGTAAAGCTTTTTTAAAGGTTACATGTTATCAAAAAACGATTTTGCACGGTTGTCAGAAATTCGTTTAATAATACGGCTCAGGCCGCATTATTTCGAAAACGACTGCTCGTTCGATCGACTAAAAGGTATTGCGAACCAATGCGAGAATATATTGACTATTCTGTCCCTGCTCAATATTCATAAAACAGGCCGGTGTTTTAGGTTGAAAGAACTCCAAATATAAAATACAGTACGCATATAAGCACAATATGTGCTCCACTCGATTTTCAGCTTAAAACGAAACCCAGTTATAATAGCATACAAATTACATATTTAAAATACGTCACAGGTATTGACTTGTGAGCATTTTCCAGAAATATTAAAACGCACAGTTTCAAACGTGTCAAGAAACAAATATTCTTTCAAGTATAAAACTCAACCCTCGGTTGCTTTATTTTTATATCAAACAATAAAGCAACGCTGCTCGTAAAACGCTTTTCTCCACAAAGCATAAAACATTTAAATTAAAAAAGTTATTACAAAGGTTTATGGATACCTCCAACAAAACTTATACGCTTCATATTTGCTGCAATATCTATTTATGATCAAGATCAATTTTATATTTCAATGAATGAGGAAAGTTTGCGTCATGTTAAATATTCATTACTTCACAATTACAATGTTTAATTGATATCTCAAATTTAAAAAAAACTTTGACTTCATTTAATATATTTAGTAATTAATATAAGTACTTCTATTTAATAGAAAACGTTTATGGAAGGTGGTTATGTTCGTTTAGTTGTATAATTAAATTAAAATAATTTTATTAAATAGATAATAAAAAAGCGTTTAAGAAATGAAAATCGATTTTAATTACCACAAATACGTGATGTAACATCATTAAATTAAAAGGCAGCATAATTTATTTATCGTGTAATTTATTTCAGTACTTTGATAATGAAGCGTCTTGAATTTCAAATGAAATGTTCATCTATTTAAATATAAATAAGTGCTCTAGGAAATTCTTCAACTGCTGACAAGCAATTTGATTTGAGATACAAGACGCATTCGAAATGGAATTTAAATATGAGGAAATGTTAATTAAATAATTCCTCGGTTTGAATAAAATGTTTTTTTTTATGATAGAATATAATATGACTATAAACCTTTTATTCAGTATTTGAATTCTTTTTCCTAGAGCTGGAAAATGTACAAATATTTAGTTTGAATTTATTTTAAAATTTTATGTTTTCCGAGGTACTTTATTCAGTTTTTTGTACAATGCCACAAACCCATCAGTAATAATAATGATATATAAAATGCAAACATAGAAAACATTTCTGTTTTCAAATTGAATGTACTGCAAGCACTCTATTTCGATACGGAAGTCTCGCATCCGTATGTCTGTACATCTCCCATATTCACATCTCTATTTGAACATTGAAAAGTAATCTTGGGAACGTCTTTAATCTCAATTTTATTTACATCCTTTTTTTTCAATTTTCAAATGCAGATGTGAATCCGGGTTTTTATGATTACAGAGTCACCTGCAACGAATTGTAGAACGACCAGGTAAAGCAATAACAGAACACCAACCATTAAATAGGAGGGAATCGGGTAATGTAAAAGCAGAAGATCTGCTGGTTTGCGGCATGACTAGAAAATGTCAATTTACGACAATATTCGAATTACGAGCGATCGGTGAAGAAACTCGCGTGTACCGACCATCACCAGCTGATATACAAAATTCAACACTAGCACAAATCGCTGGATTTGCAGCGAGTACAGGGCAAATTCTAAACATAGGCGATGTTCGATCATGGCTTAAAGAACAGAACACGAACACAGACGTGGATGCAGCAAGAACAATTCTTTGTATGCCCATTATCAACGGGGAAAAAACATTAATTGGCGTGGCACAGTTGATAAATAAAGCAAATAGTTCACCGTTCACAGATTGCGATGTGTCGTTATTTGAAGCGTTCGCAATATTTTGTGGACTCGGTATACACAATACACAAATGTACGAAAATGCGTGTAAGCTTATGGCCAAACAAAAAGTGGCGCTTGAATGTTTATCCTATCATGCAACCGCCAGTAATGATGTAACAACGAGATTGGTGAAGGAGGATATACCGACTGCTGATATATACAATTTGTACAGCTTCACATTTATCGATTTCGATTTGACTGATGATGACACGTGCAAAGCGGCTATAAGGATGTTCCTTGAATGTGATTTAGTACAGCAATTTCATATTCCGTATGAGGTATGTACAAAACGTTTGATGGAATCAGAAGCTAAATATATAACATGTTATTATCAAGGCTTTTAAGAACACGCAGCGTGAATTTAGAGAATTGGTTTTTTATCTCTTGATATGTTTTACTTCCTGTCGTGTTAAATTCCGTGCGGTTAATTATCAAAGATTTCTCACCACATTGTACACAAATCACTGATCATTAGTTACTACGTAGTTTACAATAAAATCTACTTCAATGCACTTGTTTTCTTTTCATTTGATGTGTAAACACTTATAGACACTCTTATGGAAAAAAATATTACATGGGTGGGAGTGAATTGGAACTCGCATTGCGCATGCTTGAGTTGTCCCGTTACCAATCGGCATTCTAACATACATACATATGCTGACATATACACACATATATCGACATATATGCATACTGATGTTTATACATTTTCAATCGTGAATGCCGCCACTCACTCGTATTTTTCTTATTTTCTCGTTAAGTTACTTTAGAAGCATGTTCCGCCAAGTAAGAAATTGCATTAGGAAAATAAATTAAGATAAATTGCAACAAAGATATCAAGGTAGTTTTTTTGTTTCGAGTAACAAATTAGTAGTGAGTACTTTTTTTGTTTACAAAATGTGGAGAGAATCCTAACATTTTTTACTAGAAAGTAAACAGCATAGGATTGGGCGAACATCGAACGACAAAAATAAGTATTTTAAGTAGCGATTTTTCTAAATCAGTAGAATAGCACTTGAACACTTTTCCAAATAAAAAAAACCCCCGAGGTAAATAGTCCGCCGGGGACTGTATAGTGCGAGTTGTGGTTTTCCGTCCAAATTCAATTCGACCAAGTGTGTTTATATTTTACTTCTGAGTCCCATAAATATATTATAGACCTGATTTTCAACGAAAAACAGTAATACCTGTTGCAGACTAGTCCTCTCTTTGCTATTTCTATATAATATTTACCATACGTCTCCTTTGAGTCTATTCTATTCATACCTCTGTAACCGACAGTATAAACGGCTTTCGGCATTAGTGCTTCAATAATGCAAAAGGTTATTTACGCCGAGTGTGTTATATGCACGTCCGTACTATTTCGGAGCACAGATTTTAACAGCTTCCGTGGGACTTTCAAAAAAAGCAATCAAGTATAGTGACATATATATAAAAAGAAATTATAGTAAAGAGGATTCGGCATCATTGATTTTGCGATTTATTTTTATTAAAATCTGGGTTATGAAACACGATTTTATTTCCGTAAGAAAATAGTTGATTGACGAGTTTTTTTGCGATTTATAATTTTTTTTTAAATGGTTATTCATTAAATAATACTCAAATTGAAATTAAACTGGGTCAAATACAATATTGTAGTAATATTTATGATAAAATTGTAGATGTAATAATATTAATTTAAAAAGTAAACAAAATGAAAGGTTTCTAAAATCTATCGGCTATAATTTGATTGGACTACATGAATCCCTAGACTAGACGCCTCTGTATAATAGAATCTAATATTAGATCCTTTATAGGTGGTTTAATAAACGTGTTTATGATGTATTTTATAGCCTGTTGATTACGGCAAACAGAACTCTTTTAATAATAAATATTTTCTGATCATTCTTTACGTGACAAAACAACATAACTGATATGTACGAAACATTACCAGAACTTCTCGAACAAGAGTAACTAAGTAACCTAATTATATTAGTATTGATCCAATTTAGAGCGGCAGAGGCCAAAACAAACATGTTTGTTTTCTTATTAGTTCCTCGACATTTTCATAACATTGAACAAGAAAACTAACGATAATGAAACATTCTCTTCAAAATATATACACTTCTATAAGTACAAAAAAAAAACAAATAATATCTTCATGCTCATTTTACAACTTCAAACTGATAAGAATATAACAAGAAACATATTAAAGTTATACAAATTTCCTCTTATCATTCATTTTTTTAGAACAAGTGCAAAACAGTGACCTACATTTCGTATTGATTAATATAGTTTATAGAAATAATTCTAGTCAATTCTGTATTGAAAAAAAAAAAACGAATGGTAGAAAATCATTTTTCACTGACATATAAACAATTTTTTCCACTTATATACTCAATCTTTCTCACAATTCACATGGTTAGCCTTTCAAACATGTTATATTAGTTCATTTGCTCAAGAATTTCCTATCAATCATAATCTATATCGTCCGTGGGCGACCTATCAATTTGATTTCATTCTACACTTAAAATATTTGCGAAAACAGAATGCTTTTATTTATTTCTTAAAATTGCAAACTCAAGGCACATATATTTAATGTATATATATATATATGATTTTATGCAATAGGTACTATGTAGATGGATTCTTAGTGTTAAGAAGAACTATCGCCCAGTGAAATATCACAACTGGCGGCATGCGTTGAATGTAGCACAAACAATGTTTGCAATGTTTAAAACAGGCAAAATGGATCGTTTTATGGATGATTTAGAAGTTTTGGGACTGCTTGTTGCATGCCTTTGTCATGATCTTGATCACAGAGGAACGAATAACGCATTTCAAATGAAAACGGAATCACCGCTGGCGATTTTATACACTACAAGTACAATGGAACATCATCATTTCGATCAATGTGTCATGATTTTGAACAGTGACAACAACAATATATTCCAAGTAGGTGGGTCGTGGATGGTAAATGTTAAATATACTATATGTGTATACATATATGTGCGTCAATTTGATATAGCATCAAATTGAATTGGGTTCGCTCTTTCCTTTCCAAGAATTAAATTACGAATATATTTGAACTATCGATTTTCTTTCATGTTGAATTTATTTTTATTTAAAAAGAAATTTTATATATACATACAGTAAAGATACTATAAAATCTAAGCATAGTTTTAAAAATACTTCCTAATATAGTTAATTTCATTTATAAAATAATAAGTATACAAGAGTTATACGAAAATGTGTTGACAATGCACACAATATTATTTAAATGACATTTTTGGAAGGTACATCAAATAATCGCAAATTAGATGAGAATATGTAGTGAAGTCCGGATATAACGAATGCTTATTTTGCACTCCTAATGGGTTGCTATATCTGAGGTTAGGTATAAAAGATAAGGTGCTAAGGATATTATACATATAGGAAAACATTAGTGTGTTTTAGTTCGTTATAACCGAGAATTCGCTATAAACGGGTGCGTTATAAGTGAACACTACTGTATTTATGAATCTATAATCGCGGTTAGCAAGTCTGGATATTAGGATAGGCTATGATATGAATAGGGTACTAAAAATAAAATATTTGTAGGCTCTTTCACCAGATGATTACAGAAGTGTAATGAAAACGGTTGAAACTGCAATTCTATCCACTGATTTAGCAATGTATTTTAAGAAACGAAGCAGGTTTCTTGAGTTAATCGACGATGGCGAATTTGATTGGCAGAGTGATGACAAAAAAGAATGTAAGTATCTGACGTAATTGTCCATTGAAACCAATTTGGAGCTAATTTACTATTATTCACATGCACTTGTATGAATTGATTTTTAAAATCACGTCTTACATAGTTTTATTAATTATTTATTGTTGTAGTACTGTGCGGTATGATGATGACCGCATGTGATGTAAGCGCAATATCAAAACCATGGGATGTTCAACATAGAGTAGCAAAATTAGTAGCTGATGAATTTTTTGATCAGGGCGACTTAGAACGTTTACAATTAAAAGAAGAACCTGTGGTAAATTCATGGATCGCAACAAAAATATACATAAACCAATGAATTTTCTTTCTTTAGGCAATGATGGACAGGGAACGTAAAGATGAATTGCCGCAAATGCAAGTTGGTTTCATCGATGTAATATGCTTGCCGTTGTATCGGGTTTTATCGGATACATTCCCATGGGTACGGCCTTTATACGCTGGTACTTTAGAAAACCGACAACACTGGCAAGATTTGGCAGAGAAAGTAGAAATGGGTTTAACATGGATTGACCATGATACGATTGAAAAACCGGTTGAGGCAATCACAGGTATGAATGTATTTATACGTTTTTAACAAGTACACATATACTTCATTTCGGTTATTTCATTCAAATTTATAAAATCATTTAAATAAAATACGCTTTTTATGACGTAATTTTATTTGCGTAGTGAACCCCTACCTGGATATTTAATACATTTTATTTCGCCAATTTCATTCAAATTTATAAAATAATTACAATAAAATATTCATTCCACGACAAAAAACGACGCAATTTTGTTACGTAATTCCACCAGTATTATTTAATTTTATTTGCGATTCAAGTTCGTCAAACCCGATTTGCATATTTAATTTATAAATTGGATCATGACGTCACAATAAGATGATTCAATGGAAATGACAACTTTAACATCTTAATCTAATTTTATGATGCTTGTCGCATTTTTAATCATAGTCATTATTTAGAAGGTGAAATTAAAAACGTCAGAATTAATTATAACTTAACATAAATGGGGGTGTAACGATTAGATTAGAGAATAGTAAATAAATATCTGAATATAGCGACTATATATGTGCCTATAGACATTTGTTTTGCAGATCCAGATGAGACAAAAGACATCGAACTAACAGTAACAACATTACATACAGCACCAGTGTGTCCACGACAACAGCCCCATTTGCGACATAAATTCAAAAGAAGACACAAGCTCTGTATTGTATTGTGACAAACCCCTTTTATATAAAATGTTCGTTATATAAATATTTATTTTGTAGACTTAAAATAAAATTAAAAAAAAAAACAAGTAATAATTAAATGCTCAGATGCTTTTAAGAAAGGACAATCGGTATATTTGTAAAGTTAATAAATTAGTCATAAAATATTAATAATAATAATCAATAATACACTTATTACTGTACAATATGTAATTCTACAATAATTATATGATCAACCATCATTATTCATGTTGAAAATATAGATGAATGATATTTGATATCGATTTTATTTATACCTTCGTTCGGGTTAAAAAAAATGCACAGACTGTTCACATCAAATCACATGAAGAACTCCTGGGTGGAGTGGGACAGTACAAGTCATGCGTTCGGTGGTCGATCTAGACAGCTAATTTCTAATACTCTTAAGCCTCGGGAGCATGGATCAGTCACTATCAAACCGCGAGGTTGATAAACTCGCTCATTTTGTTCAGCAATGAACTTTGACACTTTTCGAAGACACTACAAAATTGAATACGTCACACACCATACAATCTCAGCAAACTAAAATAAAATGCTCACTTTTTCATAGTGCGTTTCTTTGCAAATATATATTAAATACGCTGTTAGACAAGCCAGACATCCTTCACAATAAGTGGAGCATGCTGCTTTTTCTGCTTCAGCAAAATATGCGTTTAGTTGATTCACCGTATGTTCAAATGCTTGCCGTTCTATCTGAAAAACGAATACACGCATAGAACATATATATTTTATATAAAGTATAAACAGTTTTTGTTACCCTGCCTTCCAGTTCTGTTGGGAAACGTATCTGAAACTTAACAATAGTTCCTTCACTATAATCTCTTTGCACAAACACTTTGAGACACGGGGGTGGCCCTGCCATTTGTTCTGTTTCCGCTGAGCGGCCGTTGCTCATTGGTGGTATATTATTCATTTTAACTATCAAGTGTTTCTATTACACATGCATATTTATTAAAACAGAATGGATAAATATTATTCACCATCTTATGTCAAGCACTGTTGTTTTTCTGTCAATCTCTTCTTCTTCTTGTTTATTCACAGAGATATGACCTTCGTTCACACGAAGCTACACGTGCGTATTGCGCGGCAAACTTAAATATATTCCAACATTACACACATCAATATTTTTATTAATTGATCCATTATAAATTCTAATGAATTTTTATACTAGAAAACTAAAAGTATATAAATATATATTATAACTTTACTATAATATTGCTTTGTTAGCGAAATCGTGCAGCGATTGCCATCTATAAAATGGCTTTAGAAGCTATTTAAGTGAGCAAATGGTACCAAAAATGAATATATTTTTTAATTTTAATAGATTTTTATTGTGTAATTAAAATGATTTAGATCTAAAGATGAAGTAATTTCTAGTTTAAGATATCAATAAATATTTGATGCTCATCATAACAGTGCTCTAAATAATAGCGTTTTTATGTTCCAAAATGTAATTATTTACTGGGACGATAACAGGAAATGCTTAATTTCAATTTTTATTTTCATATTTGAAATTAATGTAGCCTAATAAAATCTAGCTTGTTTTATGTTTGTGTGCCAACACGAAATTGTCAAATTTAAATATAGTGACGAATGAAAGTTTGAAAATATAGCTTCGAAGATATTGTTGAATTTTTATTTTAAACGATGCTCAAATTACATGACTAAAATAAAACAGCTATCTAAGCCATCAGAAGTCAGAATGTATAAGGTATAGGAGAAAAAAAACTGGACTAAACTAAAATTCAACTTTCTTTGTATTCTAATATGAAACATGTGGTCCAATTCTAATACATGCTACTGGCTATA
This sequence comes from Nebria brevicollis, assembly GCA_944738965.1. NCBI lineage: Eukaryota > Metazoa > Arthropoda > Insecta > Coleoptera > Carabidae > Nebria > Nebria brevicollis. Next base: position 10,956,556 of record OX122902.1, read on the forward strand.
TTAAATCAATATATTAGCAATGTAAAATGTTATGTATGAATATTTATTTTAAGTATCGGTTAGATCTGTGTTGAAATAAAAAACAATTTAATTGACACCTGTGTTTGCTCTATTTAAAAATAATCTTAAGCGTTTTACTTTTTTTTAAATATCAGACTCAAAGTTAAGTTTGATTTTAAATTCTTAAATAATGAGGGTGCGTACTTTTACAATTCGTGTCATCTACATTCATCTATAAGCATGTGTGACGTCATTATTGACTATTTTAAATATATCTACAAAACCTGGCATTAGTGATTAATTAACGCTAAGATAATTTTATTTATAAAAAAAAGAGAAATGAATAATATGTGTGTTTAATTTATTATATTGACCCAAAAGTTTTATTTGATTTTGATTACTATATAAATTAATGCGTTAGGTAGAATTTGTTATAATATCACTTTAAACAAATTCAGGAAACATTTCAACAATTTTGTTTACTGTCATTCATGTTCATTCATCACATTTAACAGACCTCATTTTTGAACTGGAGCAAATATGTTTTGATTTAACTTTGATATAGGTATATATCAAAATATATTTTAAACTGATTATCGCTCTCTCGTTTTAGTCGTTGGTCAAACCATATTAGTTATTTTTAATTGACAATTTATTGATAGAAACATGTAGAGAGTTAGACTGATTAGCACTTAAAAAGAAAATAAATTAGAGATATTATTGGCTAAAAGTATTTAACTTTTGTAAGATATTTCATCAATAACTTAACAAATTTGAAATAGAAAAAATGTATTTTATTAAATGCAGAAAAATGCAGAAAAATAATAAATTAAGTAATAATATTTACAATATAAATATCAAAATAACCGAATGATTATTTGCTATTTATAATTCATGAATCCCACAACAATGAGTTACATTAAAGATACTCAACAAATGTAAGAATATCAAATTCTATATCTGTTTTTATTTAGGCTTTAATAGTTGTTTATGCTACTCCAATATTTTAAGTAACATTCAAACATAACGGTAGTTTTCTATTTCGGAATTATAATTATAGGAGTTATAAATCATTGTACGAAAATTATCTTTAAGCGACGGTTCTCATCATAAACATTTATGTAGTTGCGCTATTAGATTAAAAACTTATAACTAATAAAACATGAAATACTTAATTAATATTTCAATAAATGTATAGACACCTAAATTCAAACCGAAAGTAGATCAACATATTTACTTCTGCTATCATTTTCCTATTAGACAACTAGACAATGAAATTGTCGAACCATTTACGTAAATGTGGAATATTTAAACTTTTTATAAGGTTTCTTTAGAAAATTGTACATCCAATTGTACGCTTTTGCGTACACATATATAGACTGATAAGAAGACTTCGCTGCGAAAATAATCTAATTCAATTCGGGGATAGTATAAATAAATGTGTAATTGAAACACTTTTAGATTCAACAAATTTAAAATACGAATCATAATATTAATATATCTGGCCAACTAGTACTGTAAAGTTGTGAGCAAGAAATAAATATCTGCAGTGTCATGCACTGAACTTTCTTATCCGCATATGGGTTAAACCATATCGTAGTTACATTATTTTTCTAATTTATAATATTCGTTCTAACACTTAGTTCGCTTTTACAGTAGATATATTTCTTAGAAACAATATCAAATGTCAAACTTCAAATTATTTAAGTCTATTTTGTTAAACAATTGACAGGCGCAGATGATACGATTTATGTTAAAATATATATAATAAGCAGAAATTTAATTTGAAGCCATTACTCTTTTTGGAAAAATAATTCAAACAAAAGTTGTGCTAAATATAAATACCTTTAATTTTTGTTCATAAAATTTTTCTGTAACTGTAACCATTTTTGAGTAATTTCAGAAAATGCAAAAATTGACTGGAGTAAACAGGCACTTCCGCTTTGAATATTTTTTTCAAAAATAGGAGGTGCACACCTCACGCATATGCAAATCTTAAGTTTAAAGTTTCATAATTTTAGCTTCAACCGTTTAGGCTGTAGAGAACATACACACACACACACACACACACACACACACACACACACACACATACACACACACACACACACACACACAGACGGACGTCATTCCAAAAATAATTGGAATCGATTCAGGGAAGGTCAAAACGTATATTTCCGTTAAAATCTCGAGATCGAAATTTTTCATGATAGTAGTAAATGGGGGAACAATCCCGCCGGAGTGAAAGTTCCCCCTGGCGTCAAAAGAGAAAGTATGATTTCAATAAATGACGTCACTATGGAATTTCCCAATTTAATTGGAGGTCGTTTTTAGAAAGTATAGGGTGAAGGTCTGTTCGAAAGAATGTATGATTCATGACGTCACTATATTATTTTCCGAATTAAATAAATATTGTAACTTAAGTAATGTTCATCTATTTATTTATGACAATATTTATATTGTATGAAAAGACTGCAAAAATACAAATCGAATATAATTATAGAAACAGGTATATTACCTGTATACAAATGTATATATATTCTGTATTGAAGTTAAAAAGGATTAAAGGTGATTATAATTAGCTAATCTCAGATACAGTAGCAATGCACTTGTATACTTGTATTTATTTCCTATATTATTATTATTTCGGATCAACTTGTATTAGGTTGTAAAATTGGTTCCAATATTTAAAACTTTGCATATATTTAATGTAAATAAATATCTATATTTCCATGACGTCAGAACTTACTGATATTGGGGGGAAGTTCTATATAAAAGACGTTATTTATATAAAATATATCAGAGTGACAATATCATTATACTGCAGCTATATCCATCAATACACAACAAAGTAAGTAAATATTATTATTATTATTTAAATATATAAATAAGTATCACTGAACATAACTTCGATCTTACAAGTGTGCCACAACTAATGTTATTATTATTATTATTATTTAATAACATATTTTAAACTACGAGTTTCAATTTACAACCTGTTGATTTTATTGTGTTTGTCTATTATAAATGGCAATTAAAAAAATATGGAATACATGCATCTAAATCAATTGTTTACTTATTTTAGAAATGGAAAATGCCAATCTAGCTGGAAGCCTAGAAGATTTTAAACCAATTAAAAAAATCACTGAATTAGGTTTAAATATTAAACATGAGATATACAACGTTAAAGCCGTATCTACAAAGTTCGGAAGGAAAATTGTGGTGGAGACGGATGATGCAGTCGTTTTCTTACCACGCCGCTATTCAAAACTTACAGATGAGGAGATAGAACAGTGGGATATTCGAATAAAAAGTGACAAAATGGCTATTATTCATACTGGAACAAAACCATGTGGTAGCGCGAAGGACGCTTTACTAATAGAATTTGTAAATTTATGAAATAAAGCAATTTCGTGCTTAAATTAAATTACTATATTTGTTATTAATAAAACCCACTATCCTATACATGTTTATGGTTCCTTATTTAGTTATAATAAGCAATATGTCTAAATTATTCAAGAATTTTATTTTATTATATTAAACAAACGTACCTCTGGCAAATGACTTTATAATGGTAACCTGTACTTGGAACGTCTATTATTGTAATATTGAAGATCGGCTCAAATTAGAAAGTTCACCCTAAACTAAACTGCTAATGTACTTTTGCAAAATAGCTTAAGAACAGATTTCTCTTTATTATCGTATTTAAAATCACCATATAGGTCCTTTAAATACTAAAATTTTTATTCAAAATGGTTAGTTTGTTTCGTGTATTCACTACGCTCTCAACACTTTACCAAAATGAATTGCAACAGTGAGATCGACAATTTGAAATCTATTTTAAGTTTGTGTGCAAATATTGACAATAATAGTAATGAGGATGAAGACCAAAGTGAGGCAAATGAAAATTTAAATGGTTTTTTCAAAATTTGCGAGGAAATATTATCAACTATTGATATTCCTAAGTTACCCGTTGAACCTGTAATTGCGTCAAATAGTGTTCAACCTGAAATGGTATCCAGCATCGAAAACGCCGCATTAAACCAGGTAACACCTAGAGTTTTACACAATATTCAACACGGGAATGGTCAACCGCGTTTTAATATTATTTCTGATATTGAAAAATTTGTAAAACGAATCAATATTGACGGGCGTCTTATCACGTTCCAAATGGTCGATCCTCCCGGAGATATCAACCCTGTTTCATGGTTCAAAACTAGTATGGGATCCCTAGTGGAGTACATAATTGACTCCATCCCAGCACCCGATTTTGTAGGGTTGACTCTGCATACACCATGCCTAACAGGCGGACCAGGATGGATAAGTTTCAGACGTGTCGATCAGCTACACATTGATGTAGTATGGGACATGATTAGCCGTATATTGCAAAGTAATGCGAACATTTTTGCAGACGGTGTATTTAGTATAGAAATGACACGCGTTTCCATGCCTGTAGGCCTTGGAGGTCTAAAGGGTCATGGGTTTACATACGCCGAACTATGCCGTCGTAAACACGGTATTGTGCAGATAAACAATATCGATAATAACTGTTTAGCACGAGCTTTGATTGTAGCAGAAGCCTGGGTTAATAAAGTGACAAATTTTAAAGAAATCGCAACAGACATTAACGGAATACAGGGCATGAAAGCCCGTGACTTAATTATAAAAGCTAGTGTGAACATTCCGGAAACGGGTGCCGGTATTTTTGAAATTGAACAATTTCAACGTTATTTCACCGGCTATAACATAGTAGTGTATGCATTTGGTGGTCGCGGTACAGTCATGTTTGAAGGTAAACGAGAGAGTAATTTACCCCGTTTGAACATCCTTCACAGTGACACGCATTTTTCAACGGTAAAAAGTTTGACGTCAACTTTCTCGTCAAGTTATTTTTGTGAGCCATGTCACAAACCATACAACCAAATAGGTAACCATCGTTGTAGTAATACATGTCCTCACTGTCACCGTGTTCCATCATGTAGTGTTAATGCGCCGAAAATACACTGTGATCAGTGTAATAGAAAATTTGCAGGTCAAACTTGTTATGATCGTCATAAAAGTTCAGCCTGCAAAAAGTTTCATTCTTGTAAAAAGTGTCTGAAAACATACATGAATGCCGATAAGAGGATACACACGTGTGGTGAAGTATATTGTGGTTTATGTCAATCGTATAAAGTCGCGGGGCACAAGTGTTATATTAAAAAAGACAATACAACATTAGACAATAAACAAAAACTTTTTATTTATTATGACTTTGAAACTCGTCAAGAGAAAATAATCGGTAAAGACGTTGAACATGAGGTGAACTTGTGTGTGGTTCAACAAACGTGCAATGCCTGTGCTGATTCAAGTGACTTAAGTGTATTGTGTAATATGTGTGGTATTAGGCAACATATTTTCAAAATGAACGCTTTATCGTCATTTGTAGATTACGTCCTTCTTCCACGCAAATCATTTTCATCCATCACATGTATCGCTCACAACGCAAAAAGCTTCGATGCGCAATTTATATTAAAATATCTGACGGATACGTTGAATATGTCTCCCAATTTGATTTTAAACGGCAGTAAAATTCTACTCATGGAATTGAATAATAGTAAGATACGTTTTATAGATTCAATCAACTTTCTGCCTATGTCATTATCGTCATTACCCAAAGCTCTTGATTTACCATCTTCGACCAAAAAAGGTTACTTTCCACATTTTTTTAATACCATAGATAACCAAGCTTATGTAGGTCCTTTACCGGCGGTTAGTTTTTACGGAGCAGATGCAATGAGCAAGGATGCTCGTGAATTATTTTTAACTTGGCATTCAAAGCAAACTTCTTCAAAGTATGTCTTTAGAATGGAAAAGGAAATAGTTGAGTACTGCATTTCCGATGTAAACATTCTTCGACAAGCTTGCGACAAATTTAGAAAAATATTTATCGCAGATTGTAAAGTTTGTCCATTCTCCGAAGCTGTGACAATTGCCTCAGCATGTAATCGGGTATTTCGGCGCATTTATCTTAGACCCAACACAATAGGTATAATTCCACGCAGGGGGTACAGGCTCGCGGATAATCAGTCCAAAATAGCAATGCAGTGGTTAATCAGTGAGGAAATGAGGAGGGGCATTAGAATAGATCATGCGGGGCATGGTCGTGAAATAATTTTATTAGCTAATTTAAAAGTTGATGGATATTATGCCCAAGAAAAATTAGTTTTTGAATTTATGGGGTGTTTCTGGCACGGTTGCGTCATGTGTTACAGAACAAACCGACATAAAAGCTTGTATAATAACACAAAAGAAAGTTTAGATTCGCGTTTTCAGAGATCAACAGAAAAGGTAGCTAAGCTGCGTAGCCTGGGTTACACTGTTGTTGTGATTTGGGAATGCGAATTTAAACGACAGTTAAAGATCGATAAAGACCATGCAAAAGCTTTAGAAAATCACTATTTGTTAAATTATTTACCCCTGAGTCCCCGTGATGCATTTTTTGGAGGACGTACGGGGAATGTGTCGTTGTACAACCAGGCGGTCAATAATGAAACAATCAAATATGTTGATGTTTGTTCATTATATCCATTTGTGTGTAAATATGGCAAATATCCTGTGGGTCATCCAAAAGTGCTTGTAGGTGAGGAATGCCGAGAAGTGTTGGGTCGAAATAACGATATTGATAAAGTGGAAGGCCTTATCAAATGTAAAGTCTTACCACCCAGTAATCTATTCCACCCTGTTTTGCCTCGTAGGGTACATGGAAAGCTTATGTTTGCGTTGTGTCGAACATGTTGCGATGAACTGGAGCAAAATGAATGTACACATAGTAGTGCGGAAAGACAGTTTGTTGGAACATGGGTGGCTGACGAGGTACGTCGCGCTGTTCTGCTGGGGTACAAAGTGATCGAGGTACTCGAGATCTGGCAGTATGAAGTAACACAATTCGATAAACAGAATAATTCTGGCGGATTATTTGTCGAGTTTATTGATTACTTTCTGAAAATGAAGCAGGAGGCCTCGGGATATCCGGTAGAGTGCATCGATGATGCCTCAAAAGATGCGTATATTTCAGAGTATCATCGCGAAGAAGGTATTTTGCTGAATCGCGATAGCATTGAAAAAAATGCCGGAAAAAGATCTCAAGCGAAACTGATGCTCAACTCATTCTGGGGTAAGAAATACTGATAATATGAATGTCATATTATTATTTATAGTTAAGGCTAAACATTTCTAATCTATTTATTGTTTCTCAGGTAAATTTGCACAGGCTGAGAACAAGGTCCAGACTTCAATCATCGGAAGCAGTGAAGAACTATATGAGTTACTGGCTAATCCCTCATTGACGGTGAACCAGATTATCCCCGCTGGTGAAAAGATGTTGTATGTTAGCTGGGAACATCAGGTAGAGGCAGCAGATCAGTTACGTACTGTAAACGTGGTAATTGCAGCCTATACCACAGCACAAGCTCGTCTTTGTCTACACGAATATTTATATAAGCTGGACCGAAGAGTTCTGTATTATGATACAGACTCTATTATATATAAACACCTACCTGGGCAGTACGAGCCTCGTGTAGGAAATTTTCTGGGAAACCTCACTGACGAGCTCTCATGCTACGGTCCAGGGAGCTACATAAAAGAATTCGTGTGTGGAGGGCCGAAGAATTACGCGTACAATGTGTTTAGCACAAATACAAACACTATAGTGCAAATTTGTAAAGTCAAAGGATTTACCTTAAATTACAAAAATTCTAAGGTAGTGAATTTTGAGTGCTTAAAACGCATGATATTGAACAATGACCGTGATACCACCGTTCCCCTGCCCGTGTTATACTCGAAAGAGATTCGAACAACCGAAAACCATACAGTAGTTACCCGCGAAACTAAGAAAACATTTAATGTGAAATTCATGAAACGACGAATAGTGGAGAATTATGATTCGGTGCCGTACGGTTTTAAGAGACAGAGAATAGAATAAGTTAGATTATTTTTACAAGCCATTGTTAACTATTATTATTGTTTCTTATTATTATTAATTTATTATCTTATTTGATTATGTTATTAGTTAGATAAATATATGTGTGTATGTGTCAGCGTGTCAGCGTGTATGCGTGTGTGCGTGTGTGCGTGTGTGCGTGTGTGCGTGTGTGCGTGTGTGCGTGTGTGCGTGTGTGCGTGTGTGCGTGTGTGCGTGTGTGCGTGTGTGCGTGTGTGCGTGTGTGCGTGTGTGCGTGATTGCATGATTGCATGATTGCCTGAATGCATGATTGCATGATTGCATTATTGCATTATTGCATTATTGCATTATTGCATTATTGCATTATTGCATAATCTATGGGTGCGTGTTTACTTAACTACTCATTTTTAATTTTTAATATATATATATATATATATAAATATATATATATATATATATATATATATATATATATATATATATATATATATATATGAATATTAAAGAGAGAGAGAGAGAGAGAGAGAGAGAGAGCAATAATGAGAGCTATATAAAGAGCTCCAATAAATATATATCTTATTGTTCAATTGCTGTTGTTATTGTTCTGTTATTATGTTTCCTAAATTTCAACATCCTTTTTCAACAATTGTCGCAGGACCCTCCGGATGCGGAAAGTCTTATTTTGTTGTGAAATTTCTTGAAGAGATGCAAGAAATGTGTGATACTGTTTTTTCTCGAGTAACGTGGTTCTACGGTACGTGGCAAACGCTATATGACCGTATTCCAGATGTAAATTTTCAGCAGGGTTTACCTGATATGGAAACGTTTGATGGAAAAAATCCTGAGCTAATTATCATCGATGATTTAATGAGAGAAAGTAATGGTCAAGTAGTGGATATATTCACAAAGGGTAGTCATCATAAAAATTTATCGGTTTTTTTCCATCAAACGTTTCCATATCAGGTAAACCCTGCTGAAAATTTACATCTGGAATACGGTCATATAGCGTTTGCCACGTACCGTAGAACCACGTTACTCGAGAAAAAACAGTATCACACATTTCTTGCATCTCTTCAAGAAATTTCACAACAAAATAAGACTTTCCGCATCCGGAGGGTCCTGCGACAATTGTTGAAAAAGGATGTTGAAATTTAGGAAACATAATAACAGAACAATAACAACAGCAATTGAACAATAAGATATATATTTATTGGAGCTCTTTATATAGCTCTCATTATTGCTCTCTCTCTCTCTCTCTCTCTCTCTCTCTCTTTAATATTCATATATATATATATATATATATATATATATATATATATATATATATATATATATATATATATATATATATATATATATTAAAAATTAAAAATGAGTAGTTAAGTAAACACGCACCCATAGATTATGCAATAATGCAATAATGCAATAATGCAATAATGCAATAATGCAATAATGCAATCATGCAATCATGCATTCAGGCAATCATGCAATCATGCAATCACGCACACACGCACACACGCACACACGCACACACGCACACACGCACACACGCACACACGCACACACGCACACACGCACACACGCACACACGCACACACGCACACACGCATACACGCTGACACGCTGACACATACACACATATATTTATCTAACTAATAACATAATCAAATAAGATAATAAATTAATAATAATAAGAAACAATAATAATAGTTAACAATGGCTTGTAAAAATAATCTAACTTATTCTATTCTCTGTCTCTTAAAACCGTACGGCACCGAATCATAATTCTCCACTATTCGTCGTTTCATGAATTTCACATTAAATGTTTTCTTAGTTTCGCGGGTAACTACTGTATGGTTTTCGGTTGTTCGAATCTCTTTCGAGTATAACACGGGCAGGGGAACGGTGGTATCACGGTCATTGTTCAATATCATGCGTTTTAAGCACTCAAAATTCACTACCTTAGAATTTTTGTAATTTAAGGTAAATCCTTTGACTTTACAAATTTGCACTATAGTGTTTGTATTTGTGCTAAACACATTGTACGCGTAATTCTTCGGCCCTCCACACACGAATTCTTTTATGTAGCTCCCTGGACCGTAGCATGAGAGCTCGTCAGTGAGGTTTCCCAGAAAATTTCCTACACGAGGCTCGTACTGCCCAGGTAGGTGTTTATATATAATAGAGTCTGTATCATAATACAGAACTCTTCGGTCCAGCTTATATAAATATTCGTGTAGACAAAGACGAGCTTGTGCTGTGGTATAGGCTGCAATTACCACGTTTACAGTACGTAACTGATCTGCTGCCTCTACCTGATGTTCCCAGCTAACATACAACATCTTTTCACCAGCGGGGATAATCTGGTTCACCGTCAATGAGGGATTAGCCAGTAACTCATATAGTTCTTCACTGCTTCCGATGATTGAAGTCTGGACCTTGTTCTCAGCCTGTGCAAATTTACCTGAGAAACAATAAATAGATTAGAAATGTTTAGCCTTAACTATAAATAATAATATGACATTCATATTATCAGTATTTCTTACCCCAGAATGAGTTGAGCATCAGTTTCGCTTGAGATCTTTTTCCGGCATTTTTTTCAATGCTATCGCGATTCAGCAAAATACCTTCTTCGCGATGATACTCTGAAATATACGCATCTTTTGAGGCATCATCGATGCACTCTACCGGATATCCCGAGGCCTCCTGCTTCATTTTCAGAAAGTAATCAATAAACTCGACAAATAATCCGCCAGAATTATTCTGTTTATCGAATTGTGTTACTTCATACTGCCAGATCTCGAGTACCTCGATCACTTTGTACCCCAGCAGAACAGCGCGACGTACCTCGTCAGCCACCCATGTTCCAACAAACTGTCTTTCCGCACTACTATGTGTACATTCATTTTGCTCCAGTTCATCGCAACATGTTCGACACAACGCAAACATAAGCTTTCCATGTACCCTACGAGGCAAAACAGGGTGGAATAGATTACTGGGTGGTAAGACTTTACATTTGATAAGGCCTTCCACTTTATCAATATCGTTATTTCGACCCAACACTTCTCGGCATTCCTCACCTACAAGCACTTTTGGATGACCCACAGGATATTTGCCATATTTACACACAAATGGATATAATGAACAAACATCAACATATTTGATTGTTTCATTATTGACCGCCTGGTTGTACAACGACACATTCCCCGTACGTCCTCCAAAAAATGCATCACGGGGACTCAGGGGTAAATAATTTAACAAATAGTGATTTTCTAAAGCTTTTGCATGGTCTTTATCGATCTTTAACTGTCGTTTAAATTCGCATTCCCAAATCACAACAACAGTGTAACCCAGGCTACGCAGCTTAGCTACCTTTTCTGTTGATCTCTGAAAACGCGAATCTAAACTTTCTTTTGTGTTATTATACAAGCTTTTATGTCGGTTTGTTCTGTAACACATGACGCAACCGTGCCAGAAACACCCCATAAATTCAAAAACTAATTTTTCTTGGGCATAATATCCATCAACTTTTAAATTAGCTAATAAAATTATTTCACGACCATGCCCCGCATGATCTATTCTAATGCCCCTCCTCATTTCCTCACTGATTAACCACTGCATTGCTATTTTGGACTGATTATCCGCGAGCCTGTACCCCCTGCGTGGAATTATACCTATTGTGTTGGGTCTAAGATAAATGCGCCGAAATACCCGATTACATGCTGAGGCAATTGTCACAGCTTCGGAGAATGGACAAACTTTACAATCTGCGATAAATATTTTTCTAAATTTGTCGCAAGCTTGTCGAAGAATGTTTACATCGGAAATGCAGTACTCAACTATTTCCTTTTCCATTCTAAAGACATACTTTGAAGAAGTTTGCTTTGAATGCCAAGTTAAAAATAATTCACGAGCATCCTTGCTCATTGCATCTGCTCCGTAAAAACTAACCGCCGGTAAAGGACCTACATAAGCTTGGTTATCTATGGTATTAAAAAAATGTGGAAAGTAACCTTTTTTGGTCGAAGATGGTAAATCAAGAGCTTTGGGTAATGACGATAATGACATAGGCAGAAAGTTGATTGAATCTATAAAACGTATCTTACTATTATTCAATTCCATGAGTAGAATTTTACTGCCGTTTAAAATCAAATTGGGAGACATATTCAACGTATCCGTCAGATATTTTAATATAAATTGCGCATCGAAGCTTTTTGCGTTGTGAGCGATACATGTGATGGATGAAAATGATTTGCGTGGAAGAAGGACGTAATCTACAAATGACGATAAAGCGTTCATTTTGAAAATATGTTGCCTAATACCACACATATTACACAATACACTTAAGTCACTTGAATCAGCACAGGCATTGCACGTTTGTTGAACCACACACAAGTTCACCTCATGTTCAACGTCTTTACCGATTATTTTCTCTTGACGAGTTTCAAAGTCATAATAAATAAAAAGTTTTTGTTTATTGTCTAATGTTGTATTGTCTTTTTTAATATAACACTTGTGCCCCGCGACTTTATACGATTGACATAAACCACAATATACTTCACCACACGTGTGTATCCTCTTATCGGCATTCATGTATGTTTTCAGACACTTTTTACAAGAATGAAACTTTTTGCAGGCTGAACTTTTATGACGATCATAACAAGTTTGACCTGCAAATTTTCTATTACACTGATCACAGTGTATTTTCGGCGCATTAACACTACATGATGGAACACGGTGACAGTGAGGACATGTATTACTACAACGATGGTTACCTATTTGGTTGTATGGTTTGTGACATGGCTCACAAAAATAACTTGACGAGAAAGTTGACGTCAAACTTTTTACCGTTGAAAAATGCGTGTCACTGTGAAGGATGTTCAAACGGGGTAAATTACTCTCTCGTTTACCTTCAAACATGACTGTACCGCGACCACCAAATGCATACACTACTATGTTATAGCCGGTGAAATAACGTTGAAATTGTTCAATTTCAAAAATACCGGCACCCGTTTCCGGAATGTTCACACTAGCTTTTATAATTAAGTCACGGGCTTTCATGCCCTGTATTCCGTTAATGTCTGTTGCGATTTCTTTAAAATTTGTCACTTTATTAACCCAGGCTTCTGCTACAATCAAAGCTCGTGCTAAACAGTTATTATCGATATTGTTTATCTGCACAATACCGTGTTTACGACGGCATAGTTCGGCGTATGTAAACCCATGACCCTTTAGACCTCCAAGGCCTACAGGCATGGAAACGCGTGTCATTTCTATACTAAATACACCGTCTGCAAAAATGTTCGCATTACTTTGCAATATACGGCTAATCATGTCCCATACTACATCAATGTGTAGCTGATCGACACGTCTGAAACTTATCCATCCTGGTCCGCCTGTTAGGCATGGTGTATGCAGAGTCAACCCTACAAAATCGGGTGCTGGGATGGAGTCAATTATGTACTCCACTAGGGATCCCATACTAGTTTTGAACCATGAAACAGGGTTGATATCTCCGGGAGGATCGACCATTTGGAACGTGATAAGACGCCCGTCAATATTGATTCGTTTTACAAATTTTTCAATATCAGAAATAATATTAAAACGCGGTTGACCATTCCCGTGTTGAATATTGTGTAAAACTCTAGGTGTTACCTGGTTTAATGCGGCGTTTTCGATGCTGGATACCATTTCAGGTTGAACACTATTTGACGCAATTACAGGTTCAACGGGTAACTTAGGAATATCAATAGTTGATAATATTTCCTCGCAAATTTTGAAAAAACCATTTAAATTTTCATTTGCCTCACTTTGGTCTTCATCCTCATTACTATTATTGTCAATATTTGCACACAAACTTAAAATAGATTTCAAATTGTCGATCTCACTGTTGCAATTCATTTTGGTAAAGTGTTGAGAGCGTAGTGAATACACGAAACAAACTAACCATTTTGAATAAAAATTTTAGTATTTAAAGGACCTATATGGTGATTTTAAATACGATAATAAAGAGAAATCTGTTCTTAAGCTATTTTGCAAAAGTACATTAGCAGTTTAGTTTAGGGTGAACTTTCTAATTTGAGCCGATCTTCAATATTACAATAATAGACGTTCCAAGTACAGGTTACCATTATAAAGTCATTTGCCAGAGGTACGTTTGTTTAATATAATAAAATAAAATTCTTGAATAATTTAGACATATTGCTTATTATAACTAAATAAGGAACCATAAACATGTATAGGATAGTGGGTTTTATTAATAACAAATATAGTAATTTAATTTAAGCACGAAATTGCTTTATTTCATAAATTTACAAATTCTATTAGTAAAGCGTCCTTCGCGCTACCACATGGTTTTGTTCCAGTATGAATAATAGCCATTTTGTCACTTTTTATTCGAATATCCCACTGTTCTATCTCCTCATCTGTAAGTTTTGAATAGCGGCGTGGTAAGAAAACGACTGCATCATCCGTCTCCACCACAATTTTCCTTCCGAACTTTGTAGATACGGCTTTAACGTTGTATATCTCATGTTTAATATTTAAACCTAATTCAGTGATTTTTTTAATTGGTTTAAAATCTTCTAGGCTTCCAGCTAGATTGGCATTTTCCATTTCTAAAATAAGTAAACAATTGATTTAGATGCATGTATTCCATATTTTTTTTTAATTGCCATTTATAATAGACAAACACAATAAAATCAACAGGTTGTAAATTGAAACTCGTAGTTTAAAATATGTTATTAAATAATAATAATAATAATAACATTAGTTGTGGCACACTTGTAAGATCGAAGTTATGTTCAGTGATACTTATTTATATATTTAAATAATAATAATAATATTTACTTACTTTGTTGTGTATTGATGGATATAGCTGCAGTATAATGATATTGTCACTCTGATATATTTTATATAAATAACGTCTTTTATATAGAACTTCCCCCCCAATATCAGTAAGTTCTGACGTCATGGAAATATAGATATTTATTTACATTAAATATATGCAAAGTTTTAAATATTGGAACCAATTTTACAACCTAATACAAGTTGATCCGAAATAATAATAATATAGGAAATAAATACAAGTATACAAGTGCATTGCTACTGTATCTGAGATTAGCTAATTATAATCACCTTTAATCCTTTTTAACTTCAATACAGAATATATATACATTTTGTATACAGGTAATATACCTGTTTCTATAATTATATTCGATTTGTATTTTTGCAGTCTTTTCATACAATATAAATATTGTCATAAATAAATAGATGAACATTACTTAAGTTACAATATTTATTTAATTCGGAAAATAATATAGTGACGTCATGAATCATACATTCTTTCGAACAGACCTTCACCCTATACTTTCTAAAAACGACCTCCAATTAAATTGGGAAATTCCATAGTGACGTCATTTATTGAAATCATACTTTCTCTTTTGACGCCAGGGGGAACTTTCACTCCGGCGGGATTGTTCCCCCATTTACTACTCATGATTACAATACTTACTTATACTCCGTATAAGAAAGTAAAAAAAGGATTATTATAAACACAGGTCGCATTCTATATAATTATTGCATTTCGAATTGGCACCAGGCCACAGATAAACATTTGCACAAGCTTTCAAGTACTGTTTCGATTTGAGACGGTACGAGCTGTTACTTCGCTATTTTGAGATTATGTTTAACTATTAGTTAAACTATACCTTTATTCCTGAATTGCCATGGCTATGCCATAATAGTTTATCTTGGATTATGCCAGGTCTGCTCAGAAACAGAATTTATAGTAGCATAACATATAACAAAACGTGCTTCTAATATACGCATTGCAGATTATATGAACAAATTTGCACAATTAAATTGATAAAAGAATTATTAAAAACGTCTTTTCAGAATTTAAGTATTAACAACGCTGATGTATCTATTTATTGTTGTTACAGGAGACTAGTAATATAAAGTTAAGTATATTTAAAATCAGACATAAGAATATAGTTGAATGTAAAAAGTATAAAATTGGTTTTTCCACTTGAACACCAGACGTTTCTTGTTTCGCTGGTCAGCACAGTAAATATCTAGAGTCCAGTAAAAAGACCTTTTTTGTTAATACTACCTAAGAAATCAATACTGGAAGAAAAAAAGCTCTGGCTTTAGCTTGATTCAAAAAGGTACATTTCTATAAAAAATCACCGGTTATAAATTCAAGATAATAAACTTTAACCTTCCTGTAACGAGATCCCATTTAATTTTGGTTCTACTTACTATGCTATAATTTGTAACATTATGCATGGAGAAATTATTTTGTAATTAATAGCAGGAAATGTTGAACTTAAAACATAAATTAAATGCACTTAATTCTGGTTTTATTTGATGAGGAAAATAAATCCCTTTTAACTGTCGGAACCAACAAGCCGAATTCATTGCTTCAACAGTTTTTCTATGGTGTGTCAAATTTAATTTTAAACAGCTCTATAATAAAACGTATCCGTGTTCTGAAGAATGATTAAGTTCTCATATTAGAAGTGAAACATATAATTTAATGGCATCATTTATAAGACATATTAATATAATAAATTATAATAATTTTAACCGGTGTAACAGATATTAATAAACAATATAGAATTTGTTTTTATTAAACTTTAGATCAAAATATGTATGTATTATTTGTAACATAACTGTTGAATAAATAATAGAAATTTGGAGTAGGTATTTAAAATAGTTTCATACAAAATACAAATTATCAAAAAATGTAACGGCATGTCATCTAATACTTATGCGATTTTAATGAGATCAAGCGTTAAAAAAATTAAATAATTAAAATGAATGAAAAACGTTAAATAGCCTATGGCGAATAACGAAAGCTAAGTTGTGTAGAAACTGTAGTAAGAAGAACATTAATTAATTGCAAATACTTATCTATATACTAATACTAGCAATTAAATTGATATTTATTTTATTTGTAATTCTTAAAAGTATTAATCTCATTAGATTCATTGAATAGAGCACTAAAATCCGATCACCAAATTCTTGGAATTATCTTTGCAAGCAAAAAACATATACCGGTAGGTGTACATTTTTTGTAATGGATAGTATTTTTATTTGGTAAATTATAAACACGTTTATGTTACGCATTCGCGTTGTCTGTTTTTATAATAATAACTGTAAAAACATATATAACTGCTCTATATTAGTAAGAGTGAGTAGTTTTTTAATTCCTAACATACCTGTTTTTTGTCTGGAGAAATAACGCCAAACAAAAAAATGTTACGAAATATTATCTATAAACAGTTTTTCAGTTATAATCATTTCGTCTCATACTATAATATTAAAGATTCATTGTTGTTCATTTAATATGACTCGTGAAAAATAATTTATATACCGAAATCAAATGTTTTGAATTTATACGTAATTCTTAGTTTCTCTATTTCTAAATCTACAAAAGTGTATACATTCGAGCATTAAAAGAAAAATGCTTACTCCTAGTACAATTTAAAATGTTTGTATCGCAACATGACTATAATAAAACTGGTCTTTTCATTTTGGTATGTGTAAGTCATACTGAAGAAAAATTAATTAAGAGTCAGTTACGAGGAAAGTTTTAAAACTTTTCCTTATATTCTTCAATAAGGAATTCGTAAATATCGCGTAAAAAATGAAATGCTCATGATGGTTGAATATGAATACTGGATGATGAGATGGTATTTTTTTGTTGTTGAAAAAAGTACAGACAATCTTAATAAAGTTGTCTTTTATTAAATTTTTATTGATGTGAGAAAACGTTCAGCGAATGAAATCTTATAAAATTTCGTCTGACAGTCGGGCGCAAATATAATATATTTTCGAAATAGTACATTTTCACAGAGTAGGCATGACAAAAATATCAAGACTTTATTCACGGACATTCAAAACGTTTATTTTTGATAAAATCTCGAGTTATTTTGATTTATTAATATACATTTTAGTATTAATCTACCGAATGACATTAAGTTTTCGAAAATAATTAATTTAAAATGTTCAAAAATGATATCAACGCAGACAGATTTTAATTTCATATTATTTTATACATAAACATGCATACTTTTAATTAAATACAGGGTAAATGTTATGTTATAGTTGATATGCTAAAGTTATATATTCAGGCTAAATTAAAATGCTGTGAATATATATTTTGCTTAAAATAATAATGACACTATTAACAAACTTAATATTTTGATATATTTAATTGCCCGCAGCAATAGTTTGGACACATTTTCACCTATTTTATAATTATCTTCTTCGATCAGTCTATAATATATAATGAACATATTTAGGATGCGGCGAAATGTTCAATCTCTTTTGTAGTATAGAAATAACGTTTATTTGAATAATTAAATAATGCGTATGCTGTGGCATCCCTCCAGCGTTAGAATCTATCAAATAATTATGAAAAATAACTTGGTATATATTTGAACATTTACATAAGAAATTTGATGACGGTTAAGCATATGATGAATAATAAACCGTGTTTAAGTATCTTATAGCCCTCGGCTTGGATCCATTTTGATTGTATTACATACATATATTTCTGTAGCCCATCCCACCATTTAAAATGTTCTAGTAAATCTGGTTGTTTCGAACCATACATATAATTTATAAAATCAAGATTTCGGATCTACATCTATCATGCAGATATTAACGAATTTATATTTGATTTTATGTTACAATTACGGATTTAATTATCCTGATAATAAGTTAAAATACAATTATTTTTTAAAACAATATTTAATTTCTATGGATTGGAATTTAAATATAGTAAATTCACCATTTAGGGTGTTTAGAAGTAAAAACTTTAAGTTGATCGTTTTAGGAAATAAAATACGTAACTACTAAAACATTTTGTACCTAATGATCAATTAAAAGCAATTCAAAAGAACCGACTAAGCACTAAAGAAAATCTGTGTAATTAGTCAGTAAGAAGTATCCATAAAAAAGGTAATTCATTAAATTTTGACTAGTTATTTTATGGTAGACTGATTCGGATTTCACCACGGTTGGATTTGTAAACAAAAGATATGTGCTACGATAACCACAAGCCAAAAAATCATTGTTTTATTCGATATTTACCCATTTATTTACTAGAGTAGGAACCAAGTTCATCGGTTTAGATACTCATAAATCACGGATTTGGTATGCAGCCATGCTAAAACTTATTTGATGTGCGACACCACGAATTGAGCTAAATATTGCTACCGCATGAGATAGACAGTTGCAAAAATAGAAAAAAAAAACAAAAACAAAAGAATTTACGGAAATTCAAATCAATCGCAGAATAAAGAAAATAATAAGTGGAGCGAAAAAAGTTTTCCAGTTGAAGCATTTGGATTTGACAGGTCAAGGAATTAATTTTCATAAATCCCGGTCGTCAAATATAACTTTACTACTATGTTTAAAAAAAGAAAATTTATTAATTTAACAAAAAAATTAATAACTTCTTATATTTTATTTTTGCAGATAATTCAAAGTATAATAATATAAACAGACAAACCTAATGGAAATTACAGTGCCTGAACATATAATTATTTCACAAACTGGTTCATAATAATATTTGTTATTTTGCATAGAAAGTTGAGTAAAATAGTACTATTATTATAAAGCTGCTTTTTAGATTATTTGTTTTTGGTGGCACCCTTGCATAAATAAAGTACTCTAGCAGCTGCATCATTTTGTGTTAGATAAATAGTGATCATCATGTGTTCCCATGCAAATTTATGCTGGCAACATAAAAAATCTTCTTTGATTATAAAAGATAATAGAAGTATATTCAGATTATTTTAATGCATCTAAACCCCGCATCTAGCTTTTAAACTTCCAAACAGTACTGTATATTTATTTGTGAATCAAAAGTTAAAAAAAAATCAGATTAAATAATAATACGCGTGCGTGTCAATTGCACATGTCAACAGTTTTTTTAATAGTATAATTTGGGATTATTCCATTAAAATTTACTGTACGTATAGGTACAAAAGTATTTTATATGCTTCTCGTATTTATGTGTACTAATTTGTTTTATTTTAGTAAGAATATGTATGAAACATGACTTTAATATGTAATTGCTGTAAAATATATTTTTAACCCATTTGTTTGCACGTAATTTTATAGAGTTCAATAAACTCAATTAAAGAAAATAATAAATTTCTATATGTGAAAGAATTCAGTATGTAATTCGGAAATATAAAAGATTGTAAAAATTACAATACTGTAATTGATTATTTTGTTAGAATGTAATAATAATTTAATTTCAATTCATTCGCATTTCATTTACTTACCTTATTTATATAGGTAGCATAGAGTAGCAGTATGATTGAAAGAAATATTACTTTGCTTATTTAATTTGAGTTATTTTACAATTTTTAGCATTTGTTACAAATAAAAATAAATATGTTCACCAAAAAATGTATAATACTACTTAATTTATTAATTAGTTTGGTATAGCAGAGGTACTAACATAATTTATAATAGTGGTGAGAAACTTCAGCATGCGTGTTGTATTTGAAAATAAATAAAACAAGATAAATAAAATAAACATTTTATATATTTTATCTTGCATGTGCAATACGCCCTCAATGTTAGTAGTCAATAGTAATACAAGTAAAACAAGATATGAAATATGCAACACTAATTTAAAATATTCCTTTTAGTTTGTTTGTTACGTATAATGTATGCTAATCAGTCTCGTATTTCCTACTTGACCACAAAAATGTAACTTGATCGTGACAAGTATAAAATGAAAATAGCAAATACTAAACAAAGTCTGATGTTTTCTAATATTATTTGCTACTCTAGATTAGTAGACATATTCTAAATTGATTCGGAGAAAATAGGGCTATTTTGTTGTTCACCTACATCTTCGTTTTCACTTTGATTTATGGAACATGAAACATTTGGTGAATTTATGCACGTACTTAGATCAGGTACTTGGCTTTTCAAATTAGATCAAACCGCATAAACGAAAAATCATTCAAGTATATAGAATTCACTAGAGCGCTTTGAAAACAATGAATAATTGAACATTTTTAAATACAAGTAACAATTTTGAAAAGGGTATTAAAAAAAACATTAATAATTCACATAAACGATGTAAAATTCGTTGGGGTTTATATATCTAGGCAGTCAGAACAAAGTATTTAATTATTCTATCTTAAATAATTTGTCGAAATAAAAATTCAATTTTGAAATGGGTATTTAAAAACAAACATAACTCGTTCTCATAAAAACAATGTAAAATTCGATGGTGCTTATATATCAAGGGAGTCAGAACAAAGTGTTTAATTATTCAATCTAAAATAATTTGTAGAATTAAATATTTCGAACCTACATTATCCTTTGTTAAAGCGTAAGTACATAGAATTAAAATTAGTTATATTCGCGAAAGAAAAGAAAATTACAGAATAAATTAGGTAGTAAATATGTATGGAGTTAGTTTCATTTATAAAAAGATTGCAAGGCACCTTTATAGGTAACTACAATAATAATGAGAAAGCTGAAGTTGCAAAATTTTGTATTTCATTCTATACTATGTCGGTTACACTTACAAAAAAGAACAATTTCCTATACGCAAATTTAACCTATATGAGTATGACAAAATAAAAGATGTACATTTTCTTGATCAGATAACACATCGCGGTTGAATGGTTTTTCAAACACCAAGACAATCTTTCAATCTTACCTATGCTTAGAACTCAATTTAGGGTAATTCAAGTTTCGATTTTACGTCTTAATATAATAATATAATCTGATTTTCGTTACAAATTTATAACTATAAATAAGCCAAATATAAACTATTTGCAAAACTAATAAGCAGGTATTCAATCATAACAAAAAAAAAAGATTTTTGTCTAAAATGTCTTACGTGAAAAGAAATACCAAAAATGTTCACAGGCTTCCTAAAGTACCTATTTTGTTGAAAAATATGTACAATTTTATATGAAAGCAATATGAATGATTATAATCGTTTTATAAATGCATCCTGAATTTCTCCCTTGGGCATATTTATTTTTTGAAATATTGGTGTTAAAACATGAGCGATTATATATTTTTTCAGGTGTAAGCTATGGACTTGTTATGGGTTTCACGTCACGCGTTTAGCTAATTTTGGTTTTTTTTTTCATTTAGACCAATTAGTTCATTAGCCCAAATAACAGGTTAGGTTTTTGGAACACCGTTTGAATGTTTCCGTTTTCAAGGTCAGTGTGTATATATTTCGAGGACTAGAACCACAAATAACGAAAAAAATTTGTAGTATCGGTTTTGTGCACATTTATATTTGAATATATAGTATCTTATTACCGTAATTTAAAATTAGTCGTATCATATATACATTGGTTTTTAATTTAATACCAGACGACAAAGAAAACGTTTTTTTTAATGGAACTAGATTTTAATAGTTAAAAGTGAAATTTGACATTTATATCAACGTCTTCCCTTCGATTTAGATTATTTCTTATAATATAAATAATCCAATAAATATCCGTTTAATAAGGTGGTACATATTTGGTTGTTCATTCTAGTTCACATTTTTATTACCTAATTCGGTGTAATAAAATCTTCTGGCCGCTTAATATAACTTGTTTCTTAAGCTAACATTTTCATTAATTTAGTCCTGCGGTGATTTCGCGAACTGTATCCATTATCAAATAATTTTATATTTCGATTATAGTACGTAGTAAATATATTTAATATGACATTAAAACTGTAGCAAAATATATTTAAATAACTGTATTTAAATTAGTATGTTGCACTAGATATAATGGTCTCACATAATTATTATATTTCCGAGTTGGCTTAGTGATAAGATTGGACTTAACACTAAGGGATGAACAAGGAAATAGCGGATATACATAATACGATTATAATATAATATGTTCGTCCCAAAATAATTTTCGCTGCTCGAATATTTGCATAAGATATCGATTTTGTTTCAAAATATTGTTTAGATTATGAGGACATTTTAATAGACGTAAAATGTTTTCAATATAGATTACATATGTATGGAGTTATCAGGTAAGTAAGTTATGTTTTATATTTGAACTTATACAAAGGGTGATAGACGAATTTTTAATTTTTAATTAATATTAATGGCCGATACTTTTATATGAATATTGTTACACACTACTTAAAACGGTAATTTAAAATGAGTTTGTGATGTTTTTAAAATTTATTTGTGCCTTGGTAAATGACAAAAAGAAGTCAAATATCATTAAATATTTGCTGCCAATTATAAATAGAATACTTACCGACAGTCAGAGCATTAAAAACCGAAAGCTATTTAGATTATGAGCAGGTTCACAGAATTGTTTATTCATTTAATTTAGTTAACAATTTTTCACTTTCTTATACGCAGTATAACTAACCATTGTAATCATTACATATTGGTGGTAAATTATCTGCAATGACTTTTTTGTTAAACAATTCCAAAGATAGTCGGACTCAATTCAGGGAAGGTCAAAACGTATATTTCCGTTAAAATCCCGAGATCGAAATCCCGACCGAGATCCCGAGATAAAAATAAGAGAGTAAAAAGTGTATTGTATTTGCAGATTCCTCTAATATAAATAAAATGCCTATAAGAAAGTTCAGTGTAAGCAATTGCAGTTATTTTCTTCATTATATTGGTTTAATTTTTATTGTAACTTTAATTAATAATTTATCTCTATAAAACATAATTAATTAAATATTTCACATCAGAAATGCGTTAATTAGGTATAATAAAGGCATGTTATGACAAAATAAATGGAAGAAAACCATAAGACGAAGGAAAGCGATGTTTTATAAAATGTAATATCAACTTGGGTATGTTCGAGTCTTATTTGACAAATATTTATTTTAATTTATATAATTCACATAAGAATTGAGCTATTATTAGACAGCGCACATTTAAGCATGCAGTGACATCGGATCACCTTTCTCTTAAAATTTAGAATTCTGATTGAATAACATAGCTAGGAGAGCACGTAGTTCAAGTTACACATTCAGAAAATAAATTGAAAACGAACATAAGAAAATCTGTTTGGCACTCATTTCGAATTAATTTTCTTGTTTATAGACAAATAGGTAAGTTTGTTCAAATTGAACCGGGAATATTTAAGTACAATCTTTTCATAATTCATGCAACTGAAAACTAGTTTTGCTGCGGATTCGTGACAAGTAAAGAACGGTTATTAGTTGGAATTATCACCGAAACGAATTAACTTTCAAAAAATATTTGTTTATAATTTGCGTAGGTACCGCATGCACCTATTAATTTGGACTTTCTTATCAATTTTACATTCCAATATTTTATATATGTTTTTGAAACCCAACTTTATAAGTATGATTATGTACAGATACATACGCTACCAATACTTGTAATTTTATGAACCAAGTATCCGTTTACTTAAGAAGCGAGTATTTAAATATAAGCTTTTCGGATCCAGTACACCGTTATCTGGATTCGGATATTTGGTTCTGAATACTCAAATTTTGATACCCGAAACCAGTCTCGATTACATATTTTACGTAATAATTGTGATGTAGCTATGTACTTCGAGGTATATGTATGTAGATACTTTAAAATTGTACTTATTTCTTATTAGCATGCTTCATATAATACTGGTTACTAGACTAGAAGCAAAAGATCTTTCACAAATACCACAATGGTGTTATATATTCCAAATCTGTCTTTAGTAAATTTGTCACACATGTTTGCATAAATTAAGAAATCAATGTAATTAAAAATAGATCAAAATGCACGTCGAGTATAATATGAACAGTGAATAACGGTGTCAAATAGGATATTGGTGTTTGGGCACTTGGTTGATTAAATGATACGTGCTACACAGTGTCCCACTTTATTCATCATGCTTGTTTGTATCTTCTAGCGAATATAAGATATTTCAGAATACGTACATGAGTATTAAATTTGAATATATTACATTCCATTTGAAAGTAACTTTTTCGTTTCTTAATTTCATTTACATTTAACCGATACAAACTAAAGACGTATTTTAGTAAATTAATTGTACAATAATTTTTTTATTTATATCTTATCTTATGAAAAATCAAAAACACATTTATTATCTATTTTCTCTCATTGTAATATAATAAATGAAACATACAGTTGCTTAGTGATTAGTATAAATCCTAAATTTATAATATATTAGAAAATGAGACGTGTCCTACATAAATACTTATATAAATTAACACCAAAATTATAAATAATATATACTTAGAGATAACTTTTTCAATCACATTATTATTTCGGTGAATATATGTGTATATATGGTGAATCTACGATACTGAATAGAAAGTATTTTATTTCATCAATAAATGCGTATTATAAATTGATCTATTTCTGTATGAACTAAGTTCAAGTTCACGCAGTTCCGCATGTGGTAACATAGTAATTATTAACCGTGTCTATCTGAGGTAGCGCATGTCGTGTTGTCCGAATCACTGATGTGGAAGCCTGCGCGAAACGCCAATCATAGACCTTGTTCGATATATTTTGAAGAGCTTGCCCCCTAAACTTATCTAGTACCTAACGGAGAAGAGCGGATGAACAACGCACGAGGCGTGTCTAGCAGATGAAACCGAGAAGTGGGTATACAAAATCTTTCATCAAAACACACTCCTACCCTATCGGTATGACCTTATTCTTCGGGGACATATATAACATAAGAAGAATCGTAGTTGAGGTGTTATATCACGACCATCTAGCAATAGATACCAAGCATACAGTTAACAAACGAATTTTGTTGTATCAAGCTAACGTAGCATTTCTTCATACTATAAGAAAATGACAGCGAGAGTAGTGTTGGTTTTTGTGTTGTGTTTAAGTGGAGTGTTTGCAATAGTAACTGATGATGAATATATGGTAGAAGTCCAGAAAAGATGTGAAACAAAAAGTGACTTTGTCAATTGTGGGAAATATGAAATTTTAAAGTATATTTCGAAGACGACTACCAGTGAACCAACAAAAACAATTGGTGGAACAGTGGAACTGATTACTATTGCGAAACCGGAAACAGCTGAAACGCTATTTTCAGCCGCTAGACAACGCTCCGAAGATTCGGAAGTTAGGAAAATCGTGAAGTTCCTTCAACGGCAAATGAATTCGTTCTTAGGAAGTCGGGCAATTGCAATTTCCCTGCCTGAACAGATACGTCTTGTGGATTCTTCAGAACCCAGCAATGAGATAGGTAAATATATATTTGTATTTATAATATGCGTATTTTATAATTCAATTTAAAAAAGCTAAATTCATATAATTACCTCAGTAAATTAATGTGAATTTGATTTAGTCTGGTAATATGACCTATTTTCTTTATAAGTTTGCGAATATTCGTCTTCATTATTAATGCGATTCTATGCTAAAACTTCATATAAAGTACATCAGATGTAAACAAAGGTTAATATCTAAAGCATGCTGGTGTACTAAATGTATGTGTAATTAGTATAATGGTGCATAACCTAACGTTGTAATCTAGATGCATCCTCGTTTTGAGTAATAAACACACTCGGAAAAATCAAAATGAAACACTTTTATGCTACTATTTGTTTTACTTTTATCTTTACGAGATCTACATGATATGTTGTACCTGTTTATATTACAAATTTATTCAGACAATATTTTGAATTTATGATGAAATAATTCATATTTTACCAATGTCAGTTCAAATAAAAAGAATATAATATAAACTTCCTGTTTTGGATAAATTATTTACTTGATGTCATTAAAGCTGGTATATTTCTAGGAAAACAAGATCCTGATATGGGTATTAGTTGATGAGAAGTTGCTTAGTTAATTTGTTGCATAGAATTACTACTTTTTACAGAAATTGTCTAAGAACTGTATATTAGTAATTAAAAAAAACTTGAATGAATATTAATTTTGTATGCAACGTATATGTAAAACAAAATACATATATTCTGTTTGTTACAGTATTTTAAATATTTTCAAATTAAGGATTACTATAAATTTAGTTTAAGTTAAATGAAAAATATTTTGTATAGTATCAATATTTTTGTAGTTTCAGATGTGAACTCAATAGAAGCAAGAGCGTCAAAGAAGAAGAAGGTTTCCATGATCCTTCCTTTAATAATGCTATTTAAATTGTTTAAAGTAAAAGTTTTACTCGCTGCTGTACTATTCGGAGTGCTGTTCATCAAGAAAGCTTTAGTAGTTTTATTCTTGTTGGCGCCTTCATATTTGCAAATGCTTAAGATTTGTAAACAACCTCATTATCAACACGCATCGCATATAGAGGAACATGACTTTGGTGGTACTGGCTATGGACACGTATCGCATCCTGGACACCACGCAGGTTATGGTAAAGAGTGGGCTAGCGGCCGGGCGTATGCTGCTTATCAACCAAAGCAAGCGACGGTAAACTAAAATATCAGGGTCGTATTTATGGATTCAAACCACATTCGGGTATATTCGGTTAAACATTATTTTAAAGTACATAGTGTTTCCATTTTTGTAATTATATCAGAAAATTGTAAACTATAATTTCGGTCCTACATATTTAGTACTCTTGCTATTTGGAATTCGGTTACTTCCACAAAAAGAGGTGAGAGAAAATAATCCTAACTATTGGGTGGATAATACTCAATAGAAGCTCTCCATACTGTACCATTAAATACTAAAATAATTAGTGTTGCTAATGTACTCTAGTTTAGTATATTAATTTTATTTTTCATTTGTAAATATTCGTCTAATTTATTAATATTTATTTAATTAACATAAGTTCACAAAACATTATTTGTAAGTTACTTTTGTATCAGAAAAATAAAATTTAATTTGTAGTAGTAGAGACAACATTGCAGGCATAAATACTATTAAATATTTTAAGTTTGATAACAGCATTGTTAAAAATGTATCAATAGCATACAGCCATAGTTATTTACAGTTACGACTGCGTTCCTAAACTTTGGTACAATATTTATTTACACATTTTAAGTATATTGAAAAATAAAAATTAATCCAGAAATTGTTAAATCAACCGATTTAAGAAGATTAAAGTACCTTTTCTGATTACCTTTCATCCGAGGTGAGTAAAAGCATGGTTTGGAACTCGCTATATAAATATATTTATTAGGAACTAAAGCCATTTTTGCAAGTTCCGTTTAGAATATTATACATATGTGCCTAAATTAGTTGTTAATTTTAATGATTGTAATTTATTTATTTATTGAATGTTTTTATATGTGTAGTTGTTTAAGGTGAAAATAAACACTAATAATAATTATATATTACCGTTTTTAATTTCTTATACCATGTATTGAGTAAGTATTATAATCATGTAAAAAAATGGTGTCGACGTTTTAACGGAAATACATTTTGACCTTCTCTGTATCGATTCTAAGTATTTTCTATCTATTTGAAAACTAATAAATTTCCGATCGCAATTAAACTGCAGATATCTATTTTAAAAAAATTTAAATTCTTGTTCTATAGCTAGCAGTACAAGTAAAAAAAGGAATCAATTATATGATACTGAGCTAAATACCTTGCAATAATTATATGTAAATATATTCACTATAATTTATATCAATTAATAATTGCCTTAAGTGACATATGACAAATACTAAAAATTATTGGATGAATTGAATACACATCCATCATGAATGAACTTTTTTTTTGGTTAGTTTTCCAACAATTTTTTGTGGGATTATTATTAATAACCATGCTTTATAGAATACACTATTCCACAATATGCGTTATATGACGATATATGAACTGATTCATGAATCAGTCGCAAACCGACAAAAATATTTTGTTGGAACAAACCTAATACCAAAGTGAAGGTCATAAATACATAGTTCTTGTAAAAACACTGATGTACAGTTTGTTAAACTTATTTCTAATTTTAAATTTGGCTTTGCTATACCATACTTTTTTTCCCGATATATATTTGAAGAATTATAAGTGTATTCACTTATGCATGTAATTAATTTCTGAACAGTTATATATTAGTTGTTAGTATATATTCAATCAAATTATTTTATTTTTGTTATTTTATTTTGCCGACATGCTAATGGAAGGTGTCACGTTTTTGCTCTTGACCGTTCCCGTAATGGTACCTACCGGATATTGAGGTACATGCAAGCATATACATGTTTACTCTTATGACTGGTTTAGTAATTTAGTTCAATTAATATTTGTTCATCTACTTATAAAGTTAATTACTTTTTCTCATAATCATAAACTAAACATGTTATTGCAAAATCAAAGAAGTTTATACCTAGAAATTAGATCAATTATTTCAAATGAAATATAACACAGATATAAAAGGATGAACAAATTTATGTAGGTGGATGTAAGATTTGATAAATTAATATACATTTGGGTCTGATATAGATTTAAGTATGTTACAGTATCAAAATGTTGGTCACATAACTTATATCTCTTATATAAAATTTACAGTAAATCAACTAAGAAAATGTAAACTTCTTTACCAGTTTTAATGTAAATTACCAGCTGCATAGAATATAAAATGAACTGTTGTTTGATGTTTAGAATGATTTTATATAGAAAGATAACAGAATCGGTGTTCGATAAATAATTAAATTAAGTAATCACATTGAAAAGCTTTAGCCTTTTCGTAATCTTTGATGTTGCTTTTATGGTACTTACATAAATCGTAAGTTTGTCTGAAACATTTCAGCATTGATCTTTGATGATTCTCAATTGGATTTATTTTTAGAGTGGGATGATTTGAAACGATTCTCTTATGATTAAATTTCGTAGAAAATATATTTAATAATAGAAATAACACTCCTAAAACCATGGAAGTTTAGTTATCAGTTATAGCTTTTTATTCGTTTTTCTACTTTCTCAATTGTTTCTTTAGTTTTTCGTTAACTCTTATTAGATTATTTTTCACAGTAATTGACTGGTTTAAGTTAAAAGTATAAATTGAAACATACGGGCAGCAATTTTTAGTAAGGGCTTTTCTAAATTAAACAATAATCTAATTCAAGACAAATGAAGGATTATTTTCGCTTTATATATTATGGAAATACATTATCTTGCTCCGCATGATTTACCTGAACGTATATAGTTTTAAGTTTTCATGGTATAATATTCATATAAATAATGTAACACCTATGCATATGAAATCCGTGGTGCACTTCAGCGGATTATATTTACCTTTATTTTGAAATTTGCGTATTCAATTATAAAATTATAATGGAAAATATATTTTTTGATTATTAATAAAAAAAAAAGAAAAATACAATAATTAATATAAAAGTAAATAAAGAAATTTGAAACGATCACTTAATCATTCAAAGCATAATTAAAATTTTTTTTTTTTAAGTAAATGATTACTATTTAGGCATAAAAATCATTTATTACTACTCGTACCAGAATTGCTAATTAGACACAGAATATCTACACAATTACTCTTGACTAGACATTGTAGAATGACAGTGAGGAGAAATAGGGAGAAACGGTAATATAATCTAGGCAATCGGTCAGCATTGTATAAGAAAGACGTGGTCCGCAAAAACGCACAAAATTAACGAACAAAAAACTTTTTATGCTGCACACGGTGTTAAGGCAACATATTTGTAGAATAGCGATGTTCAAATATTTTTAGGTCATCAAATTCAGGCGAACATAATACCTATTCAATAAAGGTGAACGATCTGTTTGCTTTAATGTTTTGGGATATATAGAATAGATATCTACCATAAAAGTTGGCCTAAATTCAGAACTCGATATTCTACTAAAAGCTAACATAAACAAAGATAGATCATTGTTTATAGGTAATTACCAATTGAAAGCATATATTATTAAATAATTATCTTTCTTTGATTAATTTTTTTTTATGAAGAACTGTCTTCAGCCAAATACAATTCAGTTTTCTATTATTTTTACTGATCTGTTTACAAGCCTGAAGGCAATTTTAAATTAAAAATCAAAACATTTCAGAAATAACATACGTTTAAAGTAAATAGTATCATAAAAAAATAAAAAATAAATATTATCTTCACTCTTATATTTGGTGAACTCTACCCTTTTTAATAAAAATATTAAATATATGAGTGCATTAGTTATTTATAGATAGTGAGTGCATTACTAAATTTATAGTGATAATGTGCGTTGTATGGTAGTAAGAGTGGGGTAAATTTTAAACTCAAATATGAATGTGTAAAAATTGATGAGTGTCAAAGAAGCTTCACACAGTAAGAATAATAATAATGTTCATGTTCTGTATTCGAGTTGCCATGCGAATGGTTCATGCGGCAACGTTAGGGTGGTGTCTGTATAGTTGAACATGGAAACAACAAATCCGCCAGTAGCGTCGGAAATGGTGGGAGAACGACGCGAGATTGCGCGTCTGGACGTTGTTAGGGGATCATATATAAAAGAAGAGACAGAGCCTGGTGTGTCAACAGTTGTGCACGGAATATCGAAATAGTTAAACTAACTTATTACCCCGTATAATGTGGTGTGAACTGAATAAACACTAGCACAAATTCTGACACCAAGTAATAGAACAAAAATCTAATAAACAAGTCAACACTAAAAATAATTAAAAACTTTTTCTTTTAAACTTTTCCAAACTTTCTTGATTTTATTATATTTTGTTTTTGTTTTTACATTTTTGTTAACAAAGTGGTGTAACAAATGTGATGAAGTTATAAAGAATTGGATATTTATTATTAGGAAGTAAATATGAGAAAACTTTTACTGTGAGAAGATAAAACATACATATAAATTATATATTTTCCAAGTGTTGCGTGTTGACAAAAATCCATTTAGTTTCTATTGAGTTTTTATCTATCCAATTAAACATTTGTTTAATATTTGCTCACGTAAGTTACAGTTCGTAAATTTTATTTGCGTAGTCCTGTTTATTCAAACATCATTAATATAAATGAAAATACTGGTGTTTGAGTTTTCATAAATTTATGTCGGTTGATAATTTTCATAAAAATGCAAAACAAATAATACCTTTCTTAGCAAACAATTATGCACAGTTACACACAATCACTCACGTATTTTAAAACAAAGACAAAGAATGTTTTCCATAAAATAAATTTCGTTTTTCTTTTACTATCACTAAAATGACGCGTCATTGTATTTTTGTCCAGAAGAAAAAAATCATTACACAATTACTGAAAAATACTACTAAGTATCTTCAATAAATAAAATGATTGATTTTGTATGTATTACTTGAAAGCAATATAATGGAAATGTCTTTAGATCTTTGAAAAAAGTATTTTCAAATTTGAATAAATTCTAAAATTCTAGTAAACTAAAAGAAACAAGTGTGATAATTAATTTAGAAATTATATTTTGGTTATTGGTAATACAAAAATAATAATTACCGACTTTTGATACTGTATAATTAATATATCAATTTATAAAGAGTTACTATAAATCTATATTGATATAGTTATGATCCAAACAGGTTTCAGCGCTCCATGACTGTTGATTCCTTCATATTTATGTTATGTATAAATGTAATAGCAGCAAAAATGACAGTCATTCCATGATTATAACGTCATGTTGTGAAGTATTTTATTAATGTATAAAATAATAATTTAGTTATCTTAAAATTTGTT
The DNA here is from genome assembly GCA_944738965.1 of Nebria brevicollis. Lineage (NCBI taxonomy): Eukaryota > Metazoa > Arthropoda > Insecta > Coleoptera > Carabidae > Nebria > Nebria brevicollis. The sequence continues at coordinate 10,989,095 of OX122902.1, forward strand.
GTAATAGGACAGAAACTTATTTGGTATTTAGTCAGATTAAAAGAAAAAAATATGTTTTATTTAGCTTACATTAAAAATATTCAAACCAATGCTAATAAAGCTATTCTATCCAAATGGACTGCTACTTTATACTTTATGTTGATACTTTCCGAACTGTGGTATTCATCTCGTAAAGTTAAACATTAACCATAAATTTACTTCTCAAATTCTGCGAACATGTTAATATTTAAGTAAGACAACCAGTCATAGTTTATTTTGGAATATGGCATATAGATGATAAAAATCACATGAAAATTATCTTTTGTTGAACCACATCCAATTCATCTGAAATTTATATATATATATATATATATATATATATATATATATATATATATATTTTTTTTTTTTTTTATGGTTATTGCTTTTGTTTGTTTAACAAATTTTTGAATACCGACACGTGTCACAAATTTTCAGTGAAATCCCAAGTGTATATATTCATACACGCGTAAAAAAAAATAACTAAAGCAAATATGTGGTGTTCTGCTGTTTGCTCCAGTTTTCGAAAGCTTAGCTGTCAGTTTGCGGGTAGCTAAATAAATACTATATTGAGTCTGTTAATTGCATAACTTACATAAAATACTAGATTAACACAGTTATTAATTAATATTGATCAAATATGTATATAATTTATTTGATGTAATAAAACAATTAGCCGTACATTTTATGATATCTAATTGTTGAGTTATTCAAGGTTTCTATCTGATGAAAATTGATGTAAATTCATCTCATTGCTATTTTAATGTAACTATTTGTATTAAGTGCTTCATAAATGTTTAATATGTTTACCATATCAGTATCTCGCCGAAGGAAAAATTGATAAAAGACTTAAGTTGCTATTACCAACGTGACAGTATTGTTATGGTAATGCATACGTTTTGACAATGTTCTTATGAAAATATATTTTGTTTAACAGTCAGTATATATTTAAGTTACTTATATATGCTACAGGTTATAAAATACCAATTTACATCAGTCTTGATGTAAAATTACATTTAAAGTTTGTTTAGTTCTCGTAAATTATAATTTTTTTTCTATAAATAATTAGTTATATATTTTTTATTCTTGTGCTATTTTAGAAGAAAATTATTACTAAAATACCGTTATTTCCGGTTTAGATTTCATTATTTTTTTATTCGAACAGTCATTTTGAAATCAAAAATTATGTTTTCATATACAAAAATGAAATTTTTCATTAGGCAGACAGGTTTTTTTTTAATAAATAAAGCTCATAATTGAAAAGGAATTTTTATCCAGTGAGTCTAAAATTCCTGTGATTTGAATGAATATTTGAAAATTTAGGTTCGTGCATGGTTGTATCACAAATGGATAATTTTTGGTTGAACGAATGTGAAGCCATATCCGCAGAACTAACAAGTGTCAATGTGTCAATGAAATTGTGCTATGGATTTTGCACGAAAATATTTTCCAATTGCAATAAATTCTGATTAGCAGTGTGTAGTAATGTCAACTCAGTGAAGCAAAATAATGAATATGTATGTGTACGCGATTACACGGACATCTGGTCTGCTTACATATAAAGCTGAGGAGATTTTCTGTTATATATATAAAATCGCAAAAAGTGGTTGTTACATAAAAAAGTTATATTGTTGAAAGTATCATCCAAATAAAAAATTATCTCGAAAAAAAAAATTTATATATATAACTATTACAGATTTATTATTTATTTTAAAATTTGTGTACCTTATTATTAAATGAATGGATTTTCTTAGATCACAAATCAAAATTACGAATAAATATACTTAGAGGTAGAGTGATAATTTAGCAACATGAGAAATAAATTGATCAATCATTAAAATTGTCTTTCTCTAGAGTAGCATGAACATAAGATGAATTTGACACATGCCATCAAAAAAATGTAACAACAGTTCACAAAACAGTAATTATTTTTATTCTAATACTGATTCATGATTTTTACAGTCGGTATTTTAAGAGGTTACATAACTGTTATATATAGTATCTTCAGATGATTGTTCGTTGATTCTTTTATAATATTAGCCACAAGTTGAAAACCCAACTGTTGTACCACACGTAAAACATACATTACTTTAAAATAAAAATTTTCTAATATGTCTTGATACTTAAAATTACTTTTAAGTAATTTTGTCATTGCGAATTTCCTATTTATTCTCATAAATCAAATGATGCATTAGATATATTGTAAAAAAGTTACTTTGGTAATAAATAATTTATTAATCGATTCAGACTATTGGTCCAATTATAGTATTTATATATAATAACAGGTGTACTCGCAAGTTTTTTACATTCTACATTCATATCTTAGTGTTGAAAAAATTAAGCTACCATTTTATTAAAATTTGTATCGCATAGGACGCATAGGAAACAAAATTTTACAATAGACATTGGAATGTAGTATTTATATTGATTTTACAATATATGGTTTGGAGAATTAATATTGAAAAAAGTATTGCAAAATATACAATCTTTCTGTGTGAAATATAGCTGTGATAGATATTCGTTGTTTTTTTGTGAATATCGTAATAAATTTTTTCCCATGCGACTCATAAAATCATTTTCAGTTTGTATTCTTCATATACAACATTTCCATAAATATGTCGCCTGCATGGTGGTAACTAATATTACGTTATATACAAACTTGTTGCCTATACATTATCTGTCGATAGAGTGAATACTTTATTTATTTATTATTCCATTAGACCATTTATATTTAATCTGTTATCCTCAGATGTAAATTTATCTTAATTTTATGATGTATGTGCATAGCATATGTCACTTCAAAACAAAACTGCAGATTCAATTTTGACAAACAATCAAAATCGACGTAACCGTGGTAATTTTGTCATCATAAATATGAAAGGATGGAAAGCCATTTTCTATCGTTTAGCAATCAATTTATTCAGTGAGATCATTCTTTAAAGCACGTTTTGGTTTTCAAATATAACAAAAAAAACTTGTATTCTTTTTCAACTCATAAATATGGAAATTCTTACACAAATTCAGTAAAATTATTGAACCCTATATATATATATATATATATATATTGTTATAAATTTGATTTAAAAGGCGAATGTTTACAATTTTTACATAAAACTGAATGTATAATGGATTTATTAGAGTACTCTAGCCATACATTATTTATAATGAACCGGCATATCTAATTTTTTTTTGAAATTTAATGGAATTTTAGCGTAGATATTTAAATACAAATTGGTATGTTATATATAAATAACATGAAAACATCTTTGTTGTTCTTATAATGATTTGTTATTAAGCAAATTTTATTTAATAAATTTTAAAACTTGTATTTTCTATAACACACATATAAAATATTGAAAAATGTGAAGTTTTATTTTATTTAATTAATAATTAAAACGATATATCTTTTTGTTTCAGATATGAAGAACTAAATCTGCTATGAAGATGTTCAAATATTTTAATGATGATATTCAAAGAAAATAGATTCTAAAAAAACATTTTAATTTCTTCTTATTCGGTTTATTTTTAGTATTTTAAGTATTAGTTTAGTTTAATTGTGAAAATGAAAATGAGTTTTATTATTTTTTAAAAATGGATTTTGAAAATATTACAAATGATTCGTTGCGGAACGTATCGTTCAATATATCATGGATCTTAAATTCTACTGTTTACTTCGATCCACTGATCGTCACCCAATATATGCAAAACCGAAAAGTTGATGAACCCGCATTCCAAATTCTGATTGCCATGTACACTTTGCTGATCGTTGTGGGTGCTGCTGGAAATACGCTTGTGGTAAGTCTCATGGTATTTGTTGTAAATATAATTTGCCTTATTTCCGATTTACGAAATTAATTTAGTTCCACAATTTTCAACAGAGTATTTATAATATAAATTAATTTACAGTAGGTTTAAATTAAAGATTTAGGTAAGATGTCTCAATGAATTTATTTAAATAGATCTTTATTAATTTGATTAATATATATTAAAAGTATACGGATAATACATTTCAGTAATATACGAAACCCAAGCATGTAACTATGCAGCATTATTTCAGTTCTTGGTTAAATTTAATAAATTTCAATCGAGTAATCTAATTGATATATGAAAGAAAAAGTTTCAATGCTACTGGTACTTTATTTTACCTATATGATATTTGGAAGGTTTCACAGACTTCATGAATAAAATTACATAAAAAAGGTATATGGTATATTTTTAAATATGTGTTATTTTAAAATAAAAATTTAATTTCCACAAAATATGTAAAGGACAAAATACGAGTAAAATGTATTTACAAGTTTATTTGAGTCAAGTATTAATAATTTGTTTTATATTGTACCAAAATAGTTTAAATAAAAGTAAATAATGATCAATTTTACAACATACTTGTTTATTCTAAAACGTCACGCGCTTCATCTCAATTTTCACATTGATTACTCTATTTATATGACTACGTTACATTTCTCTTACAGTATATTACAGATAATAGCAAAATATGCAAAATTTTACCCCGTTGCATAAATTAACGTTATTATATTAGTGTAGCATTTTAAAATTTTAAACAAACAAATTTCGAAAACCGGTTCTGTAATCAATTAGTGGCCAGGCGAATTAAATCCATATGAATAAATTAATAAATCACAATTATATACCTATACCTACATTCAATTGGCTTCACGATAATAATTGCCTCTTCAATGTTGTTTACATTCCGATTTTTCAATTAACATTTCATTTATGAACTGCGCAATGAGTTGATTGTTGTCCAAAAAAATATTGATATTTTAGCAAAACCATGAGAGATGAACATTATTGCGTTCATCACAATTTAGATGGTGTTCTGGTTATATGTTAGCTTCGGTGATAGATATTGAATATATCACTATTCAATGTTGGCTATATTGTTGAGGGTTCTCCACATAACATTGTGCCAGCTGTTATAGATATTCAATATATCAATTTCAGTATTTCTTTGGTGTATTGTCACGCTTTTTAAAGTGTTGGCATAACAATTCAAAGTGGTAAAGGTTACACACAAACAAATTCTGCATATCATTCCACAAGAATATTAAAATTCATACGAAGCATATTTTACGTAGCTTGGAAAATGCGTATATATGTACATATATAAAATAAAATGTGAAATCATAAAAAAAATGTTGCATTATCTTTAATTTTTCAGACACTGATGTAATTTTAATTTATATTGTAACTATAAAATTTTGTTGTTGTTTTTGAAATGCTTGTGACTTCCAAACTTTTCCTACTACTAACCGTTTACTTATTCAAAAACTTCCAATCTTACAGAATGTCAGTTACGTTTCAAAAATAATTAAATTGTCTAAGTTGGTGACATTATTACACCCACTCTTAATGTGTATTGATTAATTTGTAATTAATTTCATTTTATATATTAAGGCATTTTTACTACGTAATTCATATTTTACGAAATGAGTTTAATTGCTAGATTAATTTAATTCAATTTAATAACTATTCTCTTTAAATATATAGACATTAGTATGATATTTGCTTTATATAGTTTATACAGTCTACTTCAGACTTCTCTTGTATAACACATGTTTGAAAAAATGTTAGTTTGGATTATCCAGGCTTAAAGCTAACTTTAGAGAAATGTGAAAATTGAAAAAGCTTTTTATTTAATTTATTTACCTAACAATTAATACTATTTCAAATAAATCCGTTTATTCAAGCACTCTGCCTAAAAGCCTTTTGAGAGTACTGTTTGCACACATACTGTGGCATTTACTAGTACTTGACTAGATAAATATATCTGCTTCTGATAGCTAAAGCTTATTTTATGAACTTTTTGTTTAAATAGATAGAGAAAAAAATTTATCTGATCTCGGCTTTGCAAATACATAAATTACTTTCAAATATTATATACAACAAATTGTCACTTTATTTAAAAGGATTCATGAAGTTAAATGTTTCTGATCGTATACGTTCATGAGAGAATCCTATACATATACGGCTGTTCGCAAACGTACAAAAAACATTAAACGTTAAAATACGAATTTTAGTTTGAGAATAGCTCAACATCAAAATTATACGTTTTGATATCATAAATGTATACGTTCAACTTCGAGAATTGAGTCCCTGAGTAGTGCATAAATATCTGCTTTTGATATATGGTAACTATTTCTCTCTAGAGAATTTGATATAGTTGGATTTGTAAAGTATGCGATATCGTATTAAATCCATAGGGGTTAATAATTAAATATGAAACTAAGTATTACATATAACAACAAAATTTGAATTGTATCATATATTTGAATATAATATTGTACCACTAATGTCTGCTTTTGCTCTGATTCATGCAAACAATAAATATAATGCTAATATATAATCTCTTTGATAAAAAATCTCACCACGACAAAATGGTTGTTTTTGTTTGCGTCGGTACATCAAAAGAGAATTAACAACCTGTATGGACAATTGCCAAGAATATGAATATAACTTGGATATTTCTACGTTAAAATATAAAATCTGTATTTTTCCATCTACTGCTATTTTCCATTTAGTCATAATGAAAATTGCCACAGGCTATTTTGTTAAATTATATATACAGTTTAACAAATACAGATGTATCTTATTTTCTGAGTTTACATGATAGCAATTCTTTCTATTTACTACGCGTTTGAGACGAAACATCTATATTTGTTTATTTTAACATTATTTTTCAGGTTGTTTCAGTTGCTAGGAAACCAGCAATGAGAACGGTTCGTAATATATTTATAGTGAATCTAGCTGTATCGGATCTACTCCTTTGCGTCGTGACAATGCCACTAACGCTAGTGGAGATTCTAACGAAATATTGGTCCCTGGGACAACAGCCTGTTGTGTGTAAGATGATCGGAACACTGCAGGCCACAAGTATATTCGTTTCAACAATTTCCATCACTGCAATAGCGCTCGATCGTTACCAAGTAAGGATAGATAGCGATTCTTGTTTTGCCCAGAATTGTATTTTCAATTTCATGCGAATGCTACATATATATTTTAGTATATCGTGTATATTTAATCTTACATCAATTTTGAATTTGAAATACGGTATTTCATGATATAATAATATCAATATTTGCAATTTCATATTTGGGTGTGTCAACCATCGTTCCTTGAAGAAATATATTATTGGATTTTAGTTGGATGGCATCAAATTGCTTTTTGTGTACAAATATCAAAGATAATAACACTCTGCTCACAAAATTATGTGTACGTTTACATTTTTTTGTTTTCATTCAAAAGTTGATAATTATATATAAGCAAAGGTCTATTTTCAAAAAGTATGTTTCTAATTTCATGTTGTTCATTTAATTAAAAAAATTAATATAACCATCCTCAGTTCTCGGGTTTCTTACAATCTTTCCAGCATTACATATTTTTGTTTCGTTTATTATTAACACCATCTAATAAAATGGATTCTTTAAACTTGTTTATTAAAAATATTTCATAAATTTAAATATATATGAACAAAGAAAATGTATTCACATATTTGTTTAGTTATTCGCAAAACAGAGATATGTTATTATATAATCGGTTATTTATAAATGTTTTATATACAGTCATAAGAGACAAAGAGCTATATTTTCTAACTTTATGTAATAATAAGTTGCGTAATGAAATATCTACCCGTAGGTTGTGAATTTGAAGAACAAAGGTATTTCTCATCTATTCGAGCTTGAGATACAATGGTACATTAACAAATTAATATAATTATATATTGAAACATTCAAATCAGTACGAATGCCGAATATTAACACCTGCACAAATTTCATGTCATAATCCTCTCTTACATGTATTGTCTAGTTTCAGCTTAACATTTACCGATCTTTTTCAAACTGATCCATATACTTATCTGAACCTTATACGTATATCTATTATTTAGGAGATACAACTAAAAGTTTTGTGTTTGTTATGTTTTACAGGTAATCGTGTATCCAACGAAGGAAAGTCTGCAACTAATGGGCGCTGGGATCATCCTAAGTTTGATTTGGATTAGCGCGCTCATCCTTGCGTCTCCAATGTTTCTCTATCGATCACTCAACTATCATCAGATTAAATTACCACCACTAGGAATAGATGGTATTAGTTTCTGTGTAGAAGAATGGCCCATCGAACACGGAAGAGCCTATTATTCCATTTTTACTCTTATCGTACAGTATATGCTACCAATCATAACAGTGTCGGTAAGTTGAATAAAAAATAGTTTAATAATCTTACCCATGCTTATATTTGTGTCACATGATTTTCTTCTGTGTTTCTTAATTTTTATTTAATATCAATAAATGTTCCGATTAATGCAATTTCGTGTTAAATCATATCCACTAAATATGAATCTTTTCGATGCTTGAAGTAATGTAAACACAGGCAACTTATTACTCACTTATGTTCCGTTGGTAACTGCCTGTGTTTGTAATAATGTTAAATTTTCGCCGAGGAATCGATGGTAATATAAAAGCAATATTAGTTTTGTATGCAATAATTTAACAAAAAAATATTATTATTTAGAATATTTTACTCTCCCAGACAATTTTGCTTATAATTAATAAGATGAACACTGGATATAGTACGATAAAATCTTTATTTAAGTTTCTACGATCGTTTCGAGAAAGTGTTTATCTTAAATTATTAATTATTTAGAAATGTTTCATCATGCGCCCACCATCCATTAATAATTTAACGTATATTCTCATTTTCTATTTATGACAAATTATATACAAATGTGACTACACATTGCAGTCTTATATTTAAGTGCGTTATTGCTCGGGACGTTAAGTTTCTTGAAGCATCAGCTAAAGAGGTTGTTGGGGTGTTGTTGTTTTCTCTTATTATAATGATAATACACTGCACTTCAGTAAATGAATTATGTATATTTTAAAGAAAATGCAATATATATACAACACACAATTCATATGCCTCTCCAAGCACGATATGTGAAACGCAATTTATTTATTAACAACAGGATTAAAAACAAAAAATATTCGAACAGAGATTCGAATTGTTTTGATGTAAGAGCCTTTTAAAAATCTTTTATTTGGCACTGTTACCGTAAACTAGCGATCTTATCGTTTGCATATTATAATTTTATTCTATGATAAAAGAAAATGGTATCTAAAGATAGAAAACATTGTTTTTATCTTCGTATGTACATTTTCAAACGATTAAAATGAATTATTAGGTATGAAATGAAATTTTGATATAATTGTATAATATGTTGAATCATCTAGATCAAATTAACTTATAGAAAACAATTCTTTGAAAAACTTTCTGATGTTTTTATTTACGTTGTATTATTTAAAAGAAAACCGTAAAATATGGTAAGTAATTTGAGTGCTACATTTATAATGATTCCAAATTATAAGTACATCAATTCGTGTTCGCATAGCATAAAATGTTTTATTCTTGTCATTATAGGTTTTAACATATTTTCCACATGTATCAGTTACTTATTTCATGTAAATTCATTGTAAATAAAATACCTTATTGCATGTAAACAGCGGTTTTAAAACTTTATTATATGTAATTTATATTCTTATCATATAATTGAACTTGTGCTGATTTGAAGAGCTAGAAAAGTTCAATGCTACATAATATCTATAATTCAGTTTAACAAAGATAGTATTCATATTATTTATTTTGGATTAAGAACGTATTTTACAATTTGATCTATAATTTTTGTCATGGTAAATACTTTTTTATTTTATTGATCATGCATATGTGAATTTCAAGTTGTTAAACTCATTTAAATACAAATATTTCAAACGCCATGTCTTTGGAGAAGGTAAAACTTTACAATCACAAACTGTTAGAAGTTTTCATGATAGTGATGATTATGAATCTTTGAAGCTATAGATGCAAGATACCAAAAATTGCCTTCTATCCATGCTAATGCTCAAAGCAGATTTTTGATAACGGAGATTACCGAACCTGAAAGGTTATAACTTATGTGGGTTCCTGTGAATGGTTCTTATAAAATGTGAAAGAAATCCTTGTATATTTTAAGAATATGATAATTTTATTAAAAATTCATGGAATTAATCAAAATAATTCATTATTTATTCTGCTCAGAATGACTAATATTTACTTAAGTTAAAATAACTTTAGAGAAACCCAATAAAACTCATATGTATGTTTACATTTGAAAATATATATTGAACAGGTTCCCAAATATAAGTTCTGATATTTACAAACAAGTTCTTCTACGATGGCTTTACAAATGGAAGTAATGCGACAAACTTGATGATCTGTTTTTGTAAAAGATTTCATTTTAGTGATAATGTACTATTTGTGGAACGTTTTTCCGGAACAAAACCAGGAAAAATCTAGTTCATTCCGCCCTCGATTCAAGAAAGTGCTACAGCATGTTTTTGTTCGATGATAAAGAGTTCTATTTTCTATAAAGATTGCAACAGAAATGAAGATATACAATTATTTTCCCCTCAAAGTATTACACTTTTCTAATAGTTATAAATTGTATTTGCTGTAAATTTCACCACGTGTACTATTAATTTAAAAATACATACACTTCCACGTAAAAGAATAACAGAAAACCTTCTATCAACTATTTACAATACTCACATTTATTTAGGAGAGAAATACAATTTGACTCAATCCTATATATGTAGTGTAAATTAAATAATCCTTTGCAAATACAGGAAGAAAAATAAAATATGGTAGATGAATTATATGGAATTGCTTCGATCTAAAAAGTCGATCACCAGTGTTGACAAAACCTGTGACCTAATCAAGTTTATTTACTAATATACTGAGTGCAGTGTATATAAAAACGAATATGTATTTATGTTGTTTCAGGTGGCGTATTTGCGAATATACTACAAATTGCGGTACCGCTACGCCACAGGATACGTCGGTAATGAAAACGCAAGCGGCAGCAGAAAAGCATTACGCGGGCGTCGCCTGCAACGCACTAACCTCTTACTGGTATCAATAGCAGTAATTTTTGGTATAAGTTGGTTACCGTTGAATTTATTCAATTTACTTGCTGATTTATGGGGCGGACCGGTGACCCAGAATATGATTGTAACATACGCGGTTTGTCACATGACTGGTATGTCATCGGCTTGCTCGAATCCATTGTTATATGGATGGCTAAACGATAATTTCCGAAAAGAGTTTTATGATCTTCTTTGTAATAAAGAAACGTTTGAACGTAACTATGAAACACAAAAGCTTTCAACAATGCACGGCACAAATCGGGCAGACTCAAAAAAGAAACTAGAAGCGTTGACAACAGCCACAGATTGTATGCACGGTAATAATGCGACCGTGGATACAGAGATGACTGTTGTTAGCAAATGATACTTGTTGAAAACTAACAAAACTGTTGTCGTGTAGGAGGGTTTAATTTAAAATCTCAGATATCAGATAGTTCTATTCTCAAAGCATAGTATTGCAAACATTCACATTCTCGCTAGTTTATATTTCCGATGAAATACGAGTCAAAGTTATAAAAATGTAACAAAAAATAGATTTAAAAAATAATTTGTTGAATTACTGTCGCAATAGAAATAATACGACTACGCACGGTTACGTTTCTATTAATTGTTAATTTTAAGATAGACCGTATGTTAATTGCGATAGTTACCAATAAATAGGGGGATGATTTGTTTAAAAATAAAGTGTTAGATCAACTAATGGGAATTTGAAATGTTTGTTTCGGGAATAGAAATATTTGTGATTTGGAAAGTTTTGCCGTGAGATATTTAATGCTCTTTTGGAAAGGGAGTGATACGTAATCTAATTGGTTGATACTTGTAACCAGGTGTAACCAGGTATATGTAATAGCACTTTACTAATGGAAATTAGACAATGGATAAATGTTTCCAACAATTTTATGCACGTTGAGTCCGTTGAAACACTTCATAATACCTGCTTTTTCAGCAATTCCAATCAAATAAAGGACCTTGTTGTATATCCCAATTTCATGTGGTTGTTTTGTGTTATATGTTTCCTAGATAATAAATAATATTGTAAAAATATAGAAACCTAACATCACGGTATATTTCAGCATATGTGTTACATAGGATTAATATATATATGGTTGATTACAAATATTATTAAATGTAATTGATGTAATTTACATTAAAACATATTTAATAAAAAGTGATATAAATGTATTAAGTGGTACGTTTATTTTCTACCGAAATATTATAGTCCTTATTCAATTTAAAAGTTTATTGACATAGACAATGACACGTCTTACATCATTTTATATTTTATTTGTGATAGAATCGATTCAGATTTTTAATATCTATTCATACAAAGTTCAACATTTTATAAAGAATGTTCTATAGATGTTACTGACAATAGAAATACATCATCTTGTCTTACCTCCGGCACGTAAGGTAGGTGAAAAACTGAGTTAAAATATATCTCATTCCTTACCTTTAAAATATATATTTCTCAAAATCAATGTACCATATTTTGATGTAATTTAAAGATATCATATTCCCAATACTTCAATGAAGTGTATTAATGAACATCATTCATATGTCGGAACAGAAAAATCTAAATTACTTTTACCAACTATTACAAATATGATAAATCATTAATCATAATAAATTGAAATAATCTAAGGCACATCTATAACATTACTTGAAGATATACATATTATTACGTATTGTACCAGGTTCGTTGTGAAAATTCGTTAAATAAAACATTATTTGATGTCACTGGTCTTGATTTGTACGATTGTGCAAGTTCAAAGAACATTTACTGGTCAGCGTGACCATCAATGTAATGTCTACGTATGCATATGTGCCGTGCATACGATATGTGGTCTCGTGCGATCCAAACCGCTGCACAACATTGACTGCATATTACAGGTTGCTCACAAACGGGATATGGAAACTTGATCAGACATCAGAAGTAGACGGTAACACCCATCGAAACTGGATCAGTCGAAAAATAGTCTAACGGATATTTTTAACAGGAAGGCTATATCAGAACAGCTAAACATTGTCAAGCTATAATTTAATAATTGTGTAGTTGGAAATTCTATATAAAAAAGGAATTTGCACATCAATTATTTATAACACTTTTAAATTTGCTATGCAGAATCCTACCATTAAATTTTATTTGATTATCTTTTTAATGCATTTTAATTTAAAGAAACTTTTATATGTTATTTTTGTTTGTTATTCAACTTTATTCTCACATTCGTGACAATTTAAAAATATCTTTAATTTTTACTATTTTGGAATTATATATTTGGGCTAATTAGAAAACATATTGTAGAATACTGAAATGGAAATTAAAAGCTATTTTTATTACAAAATATGAACGCAAAAATTAGGAAGCTTAAATATTAATTAAATTTTGTGTCATGGGATTAGTGAAACGAAAATATTGTTTGTTATTTTTCCTAAATATGCGAAACACGATATTGATATTTTCAACATTTTTGAGATTTTATGATAGTATTGTATTTATAATTACCGATAATTTTTAAAATTAATTCAAATTTAAAATAGTAGAACAAAAGTGGCCTTGTTATAAAAATAACTAAATACTAACGTAAAGATATTCTTTTATACATTTTTCTAAAAAGACTTTTATAAAGTTTACATTTCATGTAACAGAACTTCACCTTTCCATTTATTTATTTATATTTCTATATATTTTTTGTTTTCATACTGAAAAATACATCAAAATTTCTCATTCGTATTTATTAACTTCTAAAAAAAGAAAAAGTATTTAAATAAAAACGTAGTCAGCGTTTTAATGTTCGAGTTGATCCTAATACGCGACTAATTAAAACAAAACTTTTTTAACACCCACTCTCAGTCTTCACTTATAATTTTGTTTACTTATATACCTACACCAGTGTACATATAGAAACGAATTTAATATATTTTTTGCTGAAATTGTTCAATGCGTCTTACTAATTTACGTAAAAAGAGTTGGAAGACGAATTTCACGGAAAGGAAAAGTATCTTAAAAGTAGAATTAGAATCTCAATAGTGTTGATAATAATATTGTAACTTTCTGCCGGTGTAAAGTTTGAAATAAAATGAATATCATTAACATAAATATTCTTTATATTCTTCTTTACAAATAAACTTAGAGTGGAGTTTTTATGAAATAAAGCATCATTTGAATTTCTATTTATAAAGTTAACTTTTACAGAACAAAAATAAAAAATATGATATATATTGAATACTTTTTTTTTTTTAACATACTGGAATTACATTCAAAATTATAATGATTTAAGTTTTAAAACTATAGAATAAGATTTGTGTGTATATTTCTGTTAGTACAAGAATAATATAATATAACTATAACATTTTAGCCGAATATATTCTAAATTTAGTTTGTGTAATATATACATTATATATTCAAATTACCTAAACTTTGTTAGCTCAAATTACTGTTATAAATGGCTAAAAGTTTTAACTATGAGGTTTAAACGATATTAAGAAACTTTAAAATATAATTATTAGCATAATATATTATGCAGTTTATTAAATATTTTATAATATTTTGATTGAGTATATAATTTTCAAATTAATTACTAAGCTGGCTTAGATGTAAATAATTCGAAATGGGTAAAGTCACATTTATGAAAATTATTTAATTTTAATGAATTGAAATATTCTTATATATATAAACGAAAAGCATCAGTATGAATAAGTTATGAACAAACATCAAAAATAGGATGAAATACTTTGATGCACTGTTGTGCGTATTACTATTAGATTTCATTTAATCAGATATTACATGATTCTTCGCAGTCTTTGGAGAATCTGATTTATTTTTGGGAAAGTTTTTATGATTAAAAGATACAAGACAAACTTTCTTGGAAGTTGTTGAAGAGCAAATGGAACAAAATAAATTAGTTTACAGAACTTGTCATTATTTTCCACTTTGCGACTTTACTTGTAAAATTTCTGCATCAATTACAACTAGAACTACCAATTCAATATTTTTAGATTCGTAAGTGATCCTGTTCCTAAAATGACAATTTATAATTTAATATTTTAATTAATTAATTAATCTAAAACTTAAAGTACTCAACTAAAGGAATGTTATATTATAATAACACCATATTAATATTTAAAATTTTAAAACCACTTTTAAATAAAAAAAATACAAAAAGGTCAACTGTAAAATTTTCAACGTAAGATAATGATGTCAATGATTGATATTTAAAAAATGCAACCAGTTGGTTATCATTAACAAGATGCAGCATATAAAAATACTCCATATCCTTCTTAGTTCCAGTTTTATTCTTATGCAAAAAATGTAATTAAAACGTAAGTGCTTTAAATAGAATATAACATATGGCACGTGCCTTCACTTTAAGAGAGCACATGCTAATTTCATCAGTGATATTGTGCACGGTACTCTATTTTCCAGGTAATGCATTATAAATTTAGAAGCAAATATGAAAATAAAATGTATTTCTTAGAATTAAAATATAAGGCATTTATTTACAGAGAAAATATAATTTTATTATAAAGAAAAAACAGAAATAAAATAGGTAACTTGTAAAATTAAAAAAAAAAAATGCAACAACTGTAGTGTATTTATTACATGTATTTATAAGAAAAAAAGTCTCACTAGGAATCTCATAAAATGAATCGTTAGAAACACCAAATGATGTAATCAATTATCTACGCAAATATAACCGCAAAAAATTCAATTTTAATATGGGAATGCCCGTTCAACCCGGATTTCACACCAATCGTGAGCAGCCGTGAACTTGGACTGTGATTAGTGTGTCAAGGTGATAAACGAAATACCAGCCAGAAAACAGAGTGAAATTCATATATTCAAATTTAAATCATTTAAAAATTATTAATTAATAAATTCGCAATATCCATTTAAATCAAATAAAATTTCATCATTTGATCATAAATAAAATTGTAAGAGCATTTCTTCTTTTATGTATAGATCAGCTGATCCTCTCACTGTGTTTTTTATATGAATAAACCGAGATAAGATCTTTTTTGCTATTTCTAAGTTAATTGGTAGGTAATTTAATGTTTTGTTTTGTATATTAAATTAATTAACATAATAGTTTCTCACGATAATATTTAGCTTCAACCGCATTTGAAGTATATAAAGCCTAGTTAGATCTCATTGTTTGTAAAATACGAACATTTAATGTAAAACAATGTGTATTTATTTAATATTAGCCAATAAATATCATGAATATTATTTTATACATTTATATATTAGGTATGTATTAAGTTACAGTAAGTGTATACGTATAGCAACGTATATTTGTTTGTCATTATATACACATATTTTGTTGGAAATTCTATTAATAAATTGATATTGTATTCGTTATAAAAAATGTATTGATAAATAAAAATATTTTCTACTTTTTTCTTCCTTTCCATTTAGATAATATAAATGTAGATAGAAACAGTCCAATGTCTGATAAGTTTACATAAAATGTATGTATACATTACGACAAACCTATAATTTGTAAATTTTTTTTTTGGTAGCTAGTATGTGAGGTGTTTGAAAACGAAAGGTAAAGATCTAATTATTGAACATGTAGCGCGGATGCATTCTTCCTTTTCTCCTAAAGACGGTACTGATGTGTTCAATCGGCCTGTTGTTGTGTATTGTGTACGTAGATACTTCTTTGGTCTGCCTACCTATCATATGGCATGTAGTATGGTGTGGACCGCCGAATGTCGGACGGTCGACCTGGTGACCCGTTTACAACGCAACTTACCTGAGGCACGCCACACAACTCGTCTCCTCAGTGTATACCAGTCCGACCGGCGGTTCGCATTTCTTGTGTATATTGTTTGTGTATATAGAGTGCAGTGATATCGGTTAGTGAATACCACATGCTGGACGCACACCATCCATAGACAAGGTGGGTATTTATTCAATTCTCGGGCATTCCTATATTTATCATACAGATTTCAATATTTCGTACTATCAAGGCTTGTATTGCCATACATTTGTATATATAGGTACAAGAAGAAGTAATTCGCTTGAGATTGTTTATTTTTCATAACTAAGTTTGATATTGATCGCAATTTGTATACTTCTTCAGTATTAGAGTGCAAATGATCTGCTGGGATTGGAAATGATTTTATTTTATATTTTGTTTATTATGTAAAAAGACACACACACACACACATGTATAGAAATGTGGCATCTAATGTTATATTTTAGAGAATATAGCATAGAGTGAAGGACTGGCTCCGGAAATTGAAGCTGTATTGGATACTAAAAGAAAGAACGAAGAAATAAAGAATTTGACTCGCTAATCGAGTTGGAAGTATTTCAAAAGAATGTCGTAATTTTATCTTACAACTGTTCATTTTGAACAATTAACCTACTGATACTTGTTCTATCAAACTATTTTCTACTAAATAACAGCAACGTTTTTTGCAAATTATTTACTATCATTAGTTTGAGGATCGGCACTCTTATCTGTTAGGATACATCAAAAATTAGCAATGGTTTAAAATATATATATGTAGAGTCTATAGAATTAGCATATTTGTATGTTTTCACAGTTGAAATACAGCTAGTATATATTCCAAACAATACTCGTATATTCAAATAAGAGATATACATATCATTAATTCAGTTATATTAATATGTTTGAAATGTAAATTTCAAATATTTAACAGAGTATGAAGTATTGATAACGGTAGCTTCTTCAAACATTGCAGCTTTTAAAATATGTAAATCTTAATAATAAACATCACAGTGAAACGTCTGATATGATTGATGATTAAGAGGTAACATCTGTTGCAAGAACTGGCGTTTAATACTGGGTGTCACTAAAGTGCCAAGCCACAAGACACCAGTACTACCGGTCCAGATTCACGACGACTAATGAACCACAAACCTTGTTAATGCAGGACACTGCGCAAACACTTCACAGCGTAACCAAGACGTTCAGTTATCCGATATATGTGGCGTTCACAATTGAACTCAATATGGAGTAACCACTCGTTATGAGCAATGAAAAGGAGTGAAATTTATGTGGACATTTATTATCAAGTTGGTTCGCAGGAATGGCCGATATAATAATCGTAATGAATTCAGAGCACGTTTGCCAACAACTGAAACTATCGCAAAACACACGTGAAATGTATTGAGAGTGTTCTAGTGCTTGAAAATGGACTGCTATTAAAAAATATATTTATACTATTGTTCTATATATATGATAATTTGGAACTCGAATTTGTTAAAATTGTATGAATGTGATTTGGAAATATAAAATTATTATTAATGGAGTTGTGAATATGGGTAATTCTGTGCTCACGATATAATAAGAATTGCAGATCTGTAATTTTCAATTTCATTGCATACAATATCGAGCTCACCAAGGCTCTTCGTAAATATTGATACTTTTGGCTATTAGAAAAGACTCTTTGAGATTTGAGTAAACAGTTTATTATATTAAAGATGAAAAGCAGTAGGTACATCTGGTTGACGATTTATATAGATATGAATTGAAGGAACGCATAAAATAATCAATTTCTTACCAAAGAGCTTTAAGTAAAATGTATTCAACATATCTATGTATCGGCTTTGGAACCATTTATCTATTAATGCAATTTAAGCATTGTTTTATGAAGTAACAAAATTTTAACAATCAAAAAATTTTCAGTATATCTGATTGTACATTTCTCTTCATATCATTAAATTAGTTTTTATTGCTAATATATTACCCAGTACTAAAAAGTGGTTGAAATTTTCATATTTAAAGCAACAGATCATTGACTTCTAAAACTAAAATTACATATTCCTAGACTATAATGAAGAGCATAGAAACAAATACGTTGAGCTAAATTTGAATTGTACAGAAATTCTAGCTTAAGTTATGGCAAGAATTTCGCTTGTCAGAAGCATCTGAAGTGATGTGACATGCGACGCTACAACACGTGAAGCTATTCTCCTGATATTATACATAGTAGACCATACCATAGCTTACATATTTAGTGTGAAATAAATTTTAGGATACATTTTCACGCTATACTTGTAATATATGAGACGACCGCACATAATGTTTAATATCAACAAAGCTTAAGATACATTATCTGAAACGCTAAAATAAATATAAATCTTTATAGGGTTCTCATAACAAAATGTCTTTAATAATAATTAGAAAGTATCTAGGTATTGGTTAAGAAATTAAAAATAAAAACTCATAACGATATTTCCTTGAAATCTTAATATTATTACGTGGCTATAAAAACCATATCCTTTATACTTTGATGTTTCTTCTATTAATACAAAGAAAATATGCGATATATGCAAATTATTCTTTGAAACTATTTACTGAAACTTTTATGACAGATTTCCGATAATGTTATGTATAAATTAATAAGGATGGTATGATGTTAGAATAAAGTTGTATTTGTTATGTCTAGAAATAAATGGAAAAATAGAGAGAAATGTTTGCGAGTCGCGATGTTTAAACGCGCAGAATAAGTGATACTCAATATTCTGAGAAATCTTACTCAAAATAAATAACCTTTATTTATCTTAAGGAAATTTAATTCTTGCAATTGGATTAAATTACTGTCCACAAAAAAATTTAATCATTTTCTCAAGCTGCAATTAAACTCGAATCGTTTTTAAAAATAGTCAGTACCATATCTGTAATAAGATTAGTCCTCGAGTATTAAATAGATAATACGCACGTAATATATTGAAGTCAAAATCTATATACGTATATGTTGGCCAATCTGCTTTAATAATTTTATATAAACATAAGTTTAATTACATAGAATATTAAAAGATAATCATTGTAAATTGTAACTCATTTACATTATGTCAAATATGAGAACTGTATTATCTACAAATCTTTATATAGTGTAGTTACAGAAAACAAAACATAAAAAAACGAGATGTGAAATGAATAACCTACTTTCAAGTTAATAATTGTTGAACAATTTAACTCTCTCAGCTTGCAATTTTACAGTAGCTTACCATGAAAAACATATTAAAATCATTGAATTACGTCTAATTTCTTTACACAGAATCTCCATGCAAAATAGAGTTGATTGTCATATTACAAGATATAGAATAATGTAAGGATAGAACGTAATTAAAGATTTTCAAAAAATAACGTAATTTAACAAAATTATACATAAATGCGTCACTTGTAAGATGTAGTTTGTTGTATCAACATAATCAAATTGCACCAGTGTTTGCTAAATATAATGCAAAATGCTCGAATAAATCATATTAAGAACGCAGTATTTTGATAATCTATTAGTTCCGAATACGGTCACCACAAATGATACTTAATCTAGAACTATTATAAAATTATTTGCGCGGAAAAGTGTTACATTAGGAGGGAGAATTTGAACAGCTTCTTATGCTCAAGTAACTGTAATACAAGTATTATTCTTAATCAATTTAACCACGACGCAGTCTTTTCAGTTTGAAAAAATTACATAGTTAACTTTTTGGTTTAATTTTATCTACAAATTTGTAATATCCATTTGCGAATGAGGAATGCTTGAAAACTAAATAAAATGTTTAATTTCATTCTATACAGTTGCATGTTTTGATGATATATTTTTTGTTACCTTTACTACTCAAACAATATTTGTTAGATTGCTGGATATTATTTTGCATACTGATTAAATATATAACGCAACTATAGCAACCAAATAAAACGACAAATTTAAATATAGAAAAAAAAAATCAAATTACTTATATGAAGTTTATAAAACTACATATTCACTCATATTCCATAATATATGAAGCGGGCATTCACTAAATATTATACAATTAGTTATTATTAAGTATTCAGTCAATATTTGTGGCCTTTATTGCTACTTAATGCAGTAGTAAATATCTTATATATAGTAATTGTAAATGCGAAAGTTTTGTGGAATTTGTAATATAAAATAGGGTATTCAAGTTAGAATCGTCAAACAATTTTCTTAGAAAAGGTAAAGAATTTCATATATAACGAACGATAGGTATATTATGATTGAAGAAGGTATTTTGTCACTTTAATTTAAAGAAGACATTTAATATACTTTTCCTGTATGTAGAGTGTATCTAGAATGTCATGAAAAATCTCGTATTTGCCGAAGAGTAAAATTAATAGAGTATACTTGTTAAAAATGTCACGCAATATTTGAAATTATCATCCTATTGCTAGAATTAACTATGTTCATGTCAGGATAAAAGAAAAGCAATTATATATACGTGTATATATATAAATATTTATAATTACGATTAACAGAAAATATCAATAACGATTTACAAATTATATTAATGGAAACCTAATTATTATCTATGTACATAATTTCATTGTATAAATTCATTTTATTTTGATGAGCTGCATCCGTCATTTGGCTTTTATATACCTTCTGTATAGAAAGGTTGAAACTTGAAACAGTTTCAATGAGGAAAAAATTCATTCAATTTGAAGACTAACAACAACAACAAAAATGTATAATGAACTACTGTATATGACTAATGATACATTGAATGATGAATATTGTTAACTAGTCAGTGTTTTAGCTCGTCGAACAAAAAGTGATTGGTCGTGAACGATTATGATCTCTCTTGTGAATTTAATAAAATTTTGTGCTAACCCGGACGTATATTTATTGATACTCTGCATAAGCACGCACACGCACAGTAGCTTGAATGCGTACTAAAAATATCTGCAATGTATGAAAATAAATTTATACTGAAATCGGTTTAAAATTGTAATAACGGCAAGAGAAAATATTAACAGAAAATATTTGTTTCCGATATTGTCTAAAATAAATGCTATTGTTGCTATTAATTATAAATAAAATATATTAGTATTCAAATATACTTACTAGATAATTTAATGTTGCAAGCGAATTGATCTGCAGGAGCCGATTTCAGGATGCTCTTCTTGTATCCACACAATAAATGTGTGTTGTACCCGCACATCACCACCAACCCCAAATGTTTTAGTATATATTTAAATAAAATAAAAAATGAATTTAATATTGTTTAAAATCACTAGCGTCTACATGAGACTGTAACTTAGCAATTAGGATGACACCTCTATATTATACAATGTTTTTATACTACCTTATATTATTTTGCACTATGTAGCAACAATTTTACAACTATTTATTGCACTTTATAGGCATTTTATACGTTTAAAACGATGTAAAATAGCTGGAGGACGCCAATATACTGGTCGTTGCCAAACAAATTTGGACAGGTTTTCAAGCAATAACCAGAAATATGGGAATTTTATTAGTTCAAGAAATACAAGAGAGACATAAACTGTGACGTATTTTTATATGTATTAGTTACTTATTTAACTATTTTTACATACATATATAAATTAAAAGAAAAGAAATTTCAATTGCCATTTTCTTCTAACCAGGACGTTTTTATGAGGATAAAATTCATTCAATTTGAAGACTAACAACAACAAAAAAATGTATAATGAACGACTGTATATGACTAATGATACATTGAATGATGAATATTGTTAACTAGTCGTACAAAAAGGGATTGGTCGTGAACGATTATGGTCTCTGGTGTATTTATAAAATTTGTGCTAACCCGGACGTATGTTTACTGATACTCAGCACAATGTACTTCTTGTAATTATAATCTAATACGCTACGTACTACCAGAATAACAGAATATTAATTTTTGTTATTTTTATGCAATTTTTAATATAAAAGTTAAATTGAAAAATTTTAAAATACCATCCAAATTAACAGTGTCTAAACATATCTTCTCTGTCATTGCCATAGCGTAAATTAAACCGCTAACAGGGTATTCATTAATCATGTATATTCATGTTTTAGGGAAAAAAGCAGTTTACTAATACTTATACGATATTGAATGATGGCCGCATACTGATATTTGTATACTTTTCGTATTTCGTTACTATAAAAATGAATTCAAATTTTGGGGTAATGTAAATATTAAAGAATAACAAGGCTTAAATATTAAACCCTCTTCAATTATACAGTTGTTTACCTTTCATTTGGATATAGAAAATGGATTTTTTTAAAGTGTCTTAAACAAACTTTAAAGAAAGATGAGCTTATATATTATTATTGTCATTTGATTGATGTTTAATTTGCACTTCTTTTAATTACTTCATTTAACAAACCTTTTTTATATCAATTTAAATAAACATGATTTTAATTAGAATAGTCAGAAATAGTGAACCTTAAAAGTCGCAATATAATATTTTAGAAAGGTTACAAAAATTATAATTCTGAAATGTTAGTAAGATTTTTAATAATTATGCTTTCTTGGAATATTTAATTATTCAAAATTACGAGTGTTACGCTCATAGGAAGATACTAATTTGTATTAAAATAAATTATATCATTTATTATTAGTCAGATTTTTTATGAATTAAATCTTACAATTATAAGACTAAGTAAGCAATAAATATGAATTGGTCATGAATAAAAAATCATACCAATGTATTTATAATTATTTCATAAAATTAATTTAGTATATATGAAATAAAATATAGCTATGTATTTAAACTTAAAATTGTGAATTCATAACATAATGGTTTCGGGCTAGACGTAATTAAAGTAATATTTAAAGGATTTATACTTTCTGGCAAATATATATTTTGCATATTTATGAGATTGGCTGTGATAGTTTTGCTATTATAATTATTGTATTAAAATAAATAACCATATATCCATTTAGAAATTCGTTTTCAATAAAGTTGAGACAGTTTCAAGTATTTCAATTAACTTGTGCGTTGTAATTGTCTCATGGCATCGTTATAATGATTAAATTAACCAATCTGACTTTTAACAGCATCGAGTAGACTGATTAATTATAAAGATTATTGAAGTTTCGCAATAATTAATTATTATTTTATGTACAAATAGCTTAGCAAACAAATATATATAGAAGTTTTTATGATGCAATCAAATCCACAATACCCTCATATCCAAATATTGAACTTTTAATTGAATTGGGTTTGGTTCTTGCTTTTATGGGACTTGTATTTGCGCGAATAAACTATACCGCCATTTTATAATTATAGTTTGATTAAAAAAAGAAAAGAATTTACTTTGGAAAGAGTAACTTCTATAGAATATTTGATATGATGTTGTAGAGTGTTGTTATTGTGAAGATAGAATGTTTTTTTTTTTAATATTCGACCTAGATTGATTAAGTTATGAAAAGTTTTGCGAATCTTTGGCTTACTAGTTTTAATGAAATATTGATGGAAAAATACTTTATGGAATAGAGAATAAACGTGCCCTATGGCTTAGTTATAAACACATAAAAGACTAAACATTGAGATTGAGTAAAATTGCAGGATTTTATAGTAATAGTAATATAAAGAAATGTAAATTTAAATTTACAAACGGATGTAAGTACAATGTTTGCAGTGCTTTTAGCAGTTTTACGTTATCTGCTATGTAACTAGATACAAGGTGTAGGATAAAAATGGAAAGGAAGGCAAATGAAATGAGTCAATGAGACTACTAGCACACTTACGCACAATATTATTTACAGACACGAGATCATGAAAATTTTAATATCACTGCGTTTATGAAAGTGTTTCGGGGTAAGCTGAGCAATATGCCATTACTGATGTGTTATTTTTAAAATGTATGTCAAAATAATGAACGCAGGGAACGCTATTGATCGACCAGAAATCGAGCGTATATGTTTTTGAAGTCATAGGTATTGTACAGATGAACATATTTCATAAAAAGTGAAATATATTTAAATAAAAATGAATGATCATTATTATGAAATTTGAAGGACTGTGCTATCTACAATCATAATTAAACTTTGTACCCCGTAGATATTTGTTTTAAAAGCTCTTTGTCAAACTCAATTAAGGCGTTGTTATAAAGAAAGTATAATTATTCGATATTTATGCAACGAAATATCTTCTACAACGTAGCTGAACAAGGAATAACTTTTCTCATCATTGATTTCTCCCTAACAATTATTTACTAAGCGATATGCTCTTGTGAAACAATTAACAGCATAATGAACTTAATTCAAAATCCATTTAAGTTTCAGAACATCGTCCAAATGATAAGCTGAGGTCATCCACCATGGTGCTATTCAACACCAACACGCTGCTTATCCATGGATTACTAATATGTGGTATCGTAATTAAGTCAATAATTGGCTGTGGATACAATGACGAGAGCATCGCGAATTTTACATCACTTGAGCTTCGATTAAAAAGACACGTTGACAGCGTCTTGAATAAAGATACGTACAACATTATTAATGGTGTAAGTATAGAACCGTTCTTGGAATCAGATCCCGCCGACGAGACGAGCAAAGACGAACATTGTAATGAGATAGGAAAACCCACAACAACGTTTGATGATTACGTACAAAATCGATATACGGCGTACGCAAAAACTCATGATATATCCATTAGAACGTCTGAGACTGGAAGACTGTTTAAGTGTAAGTAAATATTTTATTAATTCATTTATACATTGATCTATTAAGTAGTGTATTAATGCTTGATTGATTAACCATAGGGCTTAGTTTTTGTTAAACTCCTGCTTATTTGAAACGTTTTGTAAGCATAGCGCTAATGATAACTAAAGAGTTTAAATATTGCATAGAATGAAGACTAATAGGTTGCATGATATTTTTAAAAACGACATATATGGAATATACACCAAAATTTCTTTTAATTTATTTGTTTAACTAATATTTTAAATGTAAAATTTGTTGATGAAATATTTGATATTTTCAACCGTCTTAGTTTGGGCCGTATTAATGTAACGTATAAATATTATTCGCAATCATAAAACATTTTTATTTATTATTGAAATGTAATAACTATTTTCTTTAACCCAGTGGGAAGGTTTTAACAAAATTTTAATAAATTTGTAGTTAGATAAAACAATAGTTAAACCATTTCAGTTGCGACAGGAAAAAGTTCGTTTTTAACTGGTTTCGGACTTGGTTTCCTAGCATTCGGACTGAAGAAACTGCTGTTGCCAATATTTATCGGTGCACAAATCCTAAAGTCCGTTTTGATAGCGATGTTTTTGCCAAGTATTTTGGGAAGTCTTGGCAAATTGGTCGGCAAGGGATTATCGCAAGCGTCTGGCGTATCAGGATCAGCTGGAGGACATCAGCAGCCTATTATCGAGGACTTTGAATTTAAGGACACCGGTGGTTATGCTGAAGGGACGCAGGACGACTACGCCGCGGTAGCCGCGCCCGAATACAATTTCCCAGCGGCAACCACTACCACATCGACGGCCGCGCAACAGGCAATGAACAGGTAATAAATTATTCGCTCCATACATCTTTTATCATAGTTCACTATGAACGAGTAAATCTATATATATTTTTTAGTATATAAATCTACCAATTAGACGTGTGTATTTTTTGACAGTTGTAAATTGAATTTATATAGTTATGAATTACATACTATAAAAGGCTGACATTTTACCTGTATTTGATGTCAGAAAAGTTTTGTGTCTGATATTTGAAATAGGTTTTTAAGAATGTTTGTTTTGAGCATGGTCCATCTTAGGTAGCATTTTATACTAAATTTCAAGCGAGACGAAGGTGGAATTGTATGTTAGTAGACCTGGGTTATTTGTCAGTTTTCCTTACAAAAAATAGATATTTTGGACATGATGAATGTGGACGTGTGAAGCTATAGTTGGTCGTAAATTTTATTTCTCGTATATGAAGTTACTTTATACGATGGTGTTTGCTAAAGTCTAATAAAAACCGGATAATATGATCCTTGAAGGTAAATCGGATTATATACATGGAATGAGATCAAATATGATATACAAAGTTAATGATAACACGAATACCAGTGTTTGTAATTTAATTATAACCAGTATAGTAAAAAAATGAACAACAAACATGAAAACGAATATTTGGTGTGCGTATCCTGATTTCTCTTGGGAAGCAGTAAACAATTAACATTATTTTTAAAAACAATATTGATTTTTTCTTTTTCTGCAAATATTGCATCATTTCATATTCAATATGGAGAATATGAATATTTAAAATTTGACATAAAAAACATTAGAGGAATATTTCGATAACACTTGTGGATATTTATTAATTAATAAGAAATAATTTTTATTTAAAATTGATGACTAAAGAAAGATATATTTAATTAATAATAGTCATAAAAAATTAAGTGATAAACTAAATAATACACGTTAATCCTTTTCAAAAGATTGCAAAAAAGTCTGGAACAATCTCCACTCACCTTAATAGCCTTTCAGACTTCAGCTTAACAAATTACCAGATAGAAATATCATGATATATATAAAATTTAACCATTTCATAAATATTGTTAAGGAAAAAACTACATAAAAAAAGATATTCAAGTTAATTTTGCAGATGTCTTTTCTCAGACGTGATAAAATCCGTATCTTATATTTCGAACATAATATCTCATGACAAGCATATACTTTCTGTCACATAAAAAACAACAATATTCTTATTATATTACCTTAGTGTTTATTATGGGATTTTCTTATTAACAATAACAAATATATTACCCGTTATATGTGTTTTTGTTTCGTTCAAACATGTGATGACACATTCATTAAATACTGTGTCATTTATAACTGAAACAAAATATGAATATTTCGTATCAAATTAGCCTAAATACCTACTGCCACAGTTATTAATTCTTAATTTAAATATTAGATTCTTAAAACATTTAAGTTTTTTTTGCCCAACACAAGTTCGACTCATGCAGAATAAATTTATAAACTTAATAAAAGTACAGTTAAAATTACACGATATGGTTGCAAATTCTTCTCTAAATTTAATTTTTATGGCAGCAATACATCGGACATCACGCATGAAATAATTTCTCGCATCGGCTATTTGCATGATTTAATGAATGTGCATTATAATTTGTTTTATAGCAAGGTTATTATTTGCATTGTATTATAGCTTATTAGGCCAATCGCATAAATTGGGTTTAATGGTAATAATGTAAAAAAATATTTGCAATATGTGTGTGTATCGTGTTTCGGTAAGTAATGATGTATGAGATACATAAAATTGGTCTTTCTGTGAACTGAAACTCAACAGTGCACTATGTTAGTTGTTTCAGCGGAAAATAAACTTTTGAGAATATTGCACGTATCAAATAAATCTCAATTTATTCAGATGCTACCTTCATAAGACTAATACATGATAAAATATGCAAACTTGACAGTATGGTAGTAACAACTGTAAAATATGTGCATTTTGCTTGCTGTCATATGATTCTTCGGTAAAGTTTTTAATCAAAAATATGGCTGAGCATATGCATATACGCTTAATCCATTTTATTTTCCTTCGAGCAAAGTATATGAAAATCATTTTCAATATTTCATTCAACTTTATGCTACACGTACTAGATAACCACATGAATTAGTTTATGTTAAAAATATATCGCTTATTACAATGTTTTTTGTGACTAATTTAATTTATTATTTTTATAAATTGAGGTGAAATTCTTTCAGATTTGGTAATGATGGCTTCTACAATCAAAAAGTCTCATACATCCATCCACATTCGGACAATTATTATTTGCGGCGACCAAATAAACAACACGATTACAAAGTGTTCCATAAAATACCAAGTTCTTCATTACTTTTAACAACGTATGATCCATTTTACAGTCCGTTGCTTTCACGTTTAGACTCTGTGTTTCAACAACTGGGACTTGCTGGCAACAAAGGACCACAGCAAGAAAAGTGTCGCGAGAGATTGGTTTGTTTGATGTACGCAAACCCAACAAAATATGCACCGTATAGTAATCTCGTGTCAGCTCAACTCAGTCGGTAAGTTTACCATGGGAAAATATAAAAGTTTTTCAATCTTATACACGTTATAGTAACCTTTTTCAAATTTATTTTAAAGAATATAATAATATCATTTTAAGAAATTTTATATTGCATAAATACTGGATTAATGCAGCAAAATAATCTATTGTCCACTTCGAAATGCATAACATACTAGAATATAAACTATTTTCCGTTCGAAATAACAAAAATGACCTTGATAGCGCTCAAATAAAAAAATGCACGAATAACAACCAATAATATACGCTTCATACCGCATGACAGTACACCTTGTATTCGGCGTTTTGAAAATGCATGATTATATCCAGCAATTCAATAAACTTTTCAATAGATTGAACACATCAATAAAAAATATTATATATATACAATCAGATTAAATATCTGCTGCATTTGCCAAGATCGAATGATTAGTAGAGTGAAGAGCGAAACATTTTAATTGCTGTTACAAGAAAATAATGGTTGTCCTTAGAGAATTGAAATTTGATATCGATTATATTTGTTTCTCTTGAAATAAACAAATCAGTTAAATCAGTCTGCTGCTTTTGTCATTATCTATGCTGCATAATTATATTTATTGCATAACATAAAGTTTTCTTGGAAATTTAAACGTATCTATATTTAAATATCTCTCGTTAGTAAGAATTCAGACGCAAAAGCTTTAATAAATTGTACGTAATTCTGTATTCACGTAAACTCTGTTCGTCTATAGGAGCAAACAATATAGATCAGAAATAATGAGATATTTTTTAAAAATTTACTACTACTGCGAAAATCTTATGTTTGCAGTAATGCACGGTTTTGACATAATATGGAATACAAAAGTATCTGAGGTATAAGTTTATATTTATGCATTTTAACGATGATTAATATGTATTTTGTATGAGAAAATATTTACAAACTTAAAACAGAAAGAAACATATATTTATTTGTTATAAAGCTGTAACGGAATAATATTGTTTCTATCGAAAAATCAGAGTAACGCAGAATATGTTATATTTGAAAATATACTTTTTGTGAAGTATACCGTATAAATTAGAATTTAATCACAATTGATTACTTCGTATAAAAATCATGTTCACTCAAGCTTAAGTAATAAGAATCTGGACGTATAAGTAAACTTCGAAAATATTATATTTAAATTATTTTTGCAGGGAGTTGAACGAATTACGCAAACCCTCATCTGACAATCCAGATATTTTGCGGTTTTTCCGATACATGAAAGCAGCAAAGGATGGCCAGGATGGTGGTCAATGTCAAACGTATAATGAATGCCCTTCATTGCATGCGGATCGTCCCAGTCCGGCGATGCTGACAACGTTCAATGATATTAATAAATTAGTAGAAGCGAGATTCCTACATTGACACCCGCATACTGATAACGAACCTAAGATTTGTGTAATATAATCTCTTTTATGTTGCTATCTAAACAGACCACCGATTTAAATACAGAAATAAGTGAATTATACCCTCGTATATAATAATCATTCCACAATTGCAATTTCACTACACATTTATATAATTTTTATTTTCATAAAAAATACATATCTATGGTAAGAACTTACATCGTAGTAAAACCATACAATTTTATATACAGATCTTCTGCATAAGTTTTCACATGAATGAGTAGATTTTATCATGTAATATACATGAGTACATTTATAAAGTTGCTACTAGTAATATTATTCAAATCAACGAATCCATTGTAACAAATCTCATTGGAAACTGTTAATGTGAATCGTGGAATATAAGATTTAATACATTTAGAGAAGGTATATTACATTGTAATGTTCAGGATATAAGATGCATACTCCTGCTGCTACTACAGCATCTTTGCAAATAATATTAATTTACATTTCCCTATGAATATACGCACTCCGCAATTCGCAATTCGATACATATAAACAGCGCGCGCACGCACACACACACACCCACACACACACACACACACACACACACACACACACACACACACACACACACACACACACACACACATATGTGTATATATATATATATATATATATATATATATATATATATATATATATATATATATATATATATATATATATATCCTTAAAACGTAAATATTTACAAGGATTTAAATTTGAAATTTTGTTTCATGAATAATCAACTAACGTAGTTAATACGTACCAGCAATTAATATTGCACCTGCAAATTAACTTTTACAAATAAAAAGTAAATTTTGTTTGTGGATTGATTTTTCGTTAAAAGTATGGACGTTAGAAAAAAATTCTTATTTCTGTTTCCATTAGGTGTTATAATCAAATAATATAATCTAGCTGACACAGTAGGTAAATAGCATTGAATCTACTTAAGAACATAACACTTATGCTCTGTATATAATAATTAAAATTGATAGCAATGCTAAAAATCGATTATAAATGAAACAAAGCATGTAAATATTAGCTATATATCAATTCTAATCACACAGCACCAACTCAAATATTAAAACCCACGCGCAATATATGATCGATCAATCAATGGAAAATTTCATAAAGCTCGTCTAGAAATTAATTACGTACTAACAACACGTAATCAAACAAAGATTTATCTTCTAATACCTTTGTACTATGGGATTTAATATTTGCGCTAAAATACTAATTTCATATTTATTTATTGTATCATTTTATATCAGGTCCATGGTCGAAAATATTTTTAATAGAACATATTTTTGATCATTGCAGTAGTATTTAAGATATTTGCATCGCAATGTTTAATACACATTAAACATAGCTTTGTAATATTTGGCTAGTTTATTTACCATTTATATGAATTATTTCGTTGCATTAGCAATTGGAATAAAAATGCTCAAATGATGAATCATGTAATTAAGTGAGAAAGTATTTATTTATTTATTGAAATATTTATTTATATGTTTGAATGGTGTACCTCAGACCTTAATATTAATACTTGTAATTTACAGTATTTAATAAAATACTTTAAAATTATTTTCATACATTTGTAATAACTATTTTTTTTTACTTTCATATACGCAGTATTGTAATTATAAAAAATTTCGATCTCGAGATTTTAACAGAAATATATCTTTTGACCTTCCCTGCATCGAAACTGACTATTTTTGTGTGTGTTCTATAGCATAAACGATTGAAGATAAAATTGTGAAACTTGAAACTTAAGATTTGTATATGTTTTATTTTATTTAAGATCTTTACATTATTTTTATTGAATAATATTTAAACCTACTACGGGGGGTTTTTCCTTTAGAAAGTCGGATCTATAAAACCATTGGGTTCATGAAACTGTCTGCAAGTATGACGCATATGATAACCAAACACTGGATTACCAATATAACACTTTCATCTTCGGTTTTTTGGACGTGAACAGGATCTAAGTGAGTGTATTAATAACTTTCACTTATATAGCGCAGAATGGGCATTATTTCATTTTTAAAATGACGCATACCCCTTCTTGCGCTCTTTTTAAAAATGTTCTTATAAAAGAGCCTCCACGACATTGAACGTATTTAAATTATCCATCAGTCGTCAACAGACACAAATTTCTATGTTAGAACAAGTGAAATAGACAATTAATCATATTAAACTTAGCATACGTGCTCGCGTTATTTAGTAGTGTGGTGCGTATTTGGCCTCATAAGCCGCCGGTATTTTCTTCATTACCGTTACGTTTATAGCACCACCTGAGTAACATTCGAAACTCAACCAGAACCAATTGTCGTTGTTTGTAAACAGGTGGATAGTGTTCAAGACGAATATTATTTCAATTTACCCCAATACGCGTAATCAAAACTACTCTATATTTTTGTGGTAACTTGTGCGCGTTCACTTGGTGGGTATGTTGGGTTACGCTAAGTGGTTTCTGCTAGCTAGCGCAGCATTACTCGTTGCTGTGCGGTCGGATGGACAAAATGACCAACACAACCAACCGGACCAGCGGCAGGGTAAGTGAACCCATCAAAGTTAGTTAAATAACATACGATAGGTGGCACAAGATGAAAACGTACAGCGTATTTTGTTATTGTTGTTGTTGTTATCTAGTGTTGTTTGCTCTAGCATAAACTACAACAGTTTTTTGAAAATTGTTGTACTTGATCGGGCAAGTTTTCTCTATTTGACGTTGAATGCATTTATATCACTGTATTGTATGTACTCGATTAAAATAATAAAAGAAAATCGTTGGATATATGTCAGACGTTAACATCAAAGAACTTCGATAGAAAAATATCTACATATACCAGTTCAGTTTTTGTTATTGCTGTTTTTCTATATGTACTGTTATACTTTATTGATATTTTTTACATACTAAATAATATTATCGTCGACTTATAAAACAATTATGAAGCTTTTAATTCATATTCATTAGAAACAGTAAGCAATTATTATATTAATGAGTAAAGAAATGTATTAAAAAATTTTTTAAATAAACGATTTTTAAATTTCTTTAAATTAATAATGAGAAAGATGCAAATACATTTGATATTATATACGAAATTCTAAATATAATCAGCAATGTCAATGTAGTAAAATAAAATTTTAGGTAAATTCCGTCATATATAGTTTCAATTTATTGTTTACCCATAGGTCGTGATCTACTAGATTGGCTTGGGCTGGGTACGGGCGCGGACACTGACCCGTACCTAGCTAAAACCAACGCTGCGTGTCTCACAGGGGATCTGGCGGAATGTTTCAAGTCACGCGCACTTGATTCTCTCGATGAGTTCTTTGCCAAGGTGAGTGTTAAATATGAAATAAATTTTATCATATAAAATCATATATTAAGTAGCCTTATGTACAGCAGCTTCTTCTTTAAAAATAATGTATGTAAAAACATATATGGAACTCTGTCAAGTACTAAAAAACAGGGAGCTCTTGTTGTAGCAAAACGTATGCATTATAGTGCATATTTCAACATTAAAGTAGCATAACCCACTGTGCGAACATAAGCTGACATGTATTTTATAATATTTTGGTGAAGTGTCACACTACTCTAAACACGTTCGCCATATTAATCTTTCGTGGATGGGTGAGCATGAATATAAAAGAAACATATTCTTGTACTTGATGTTTAAAAAATATTTTATTCTATACTTTTATAGTATTGCTATAATCCGCGAAAGATCTCAAAATATATAAACAAGAAACATGATACCTTTATAAAATTATATTTGTGTTCTCTTGTAAAATGACAACGATTGATAAATTATAAAATCAAATAGCCAGTATTGTCAAACATAAAAAGAACATAATTTGTTATATTTCAAATATGGAGCAAATCAATACATTTCAATATTTTAAACTGTCAAGAACGTAAGACAAATTGACTTCAATGAAAGAATGAAAAATAGCAACGTAAATATTACTGATGGTGATTTTCGCCGCGTCGTGTCGTGGGAACTACATATTTAAATATACTTTCAATAAAATATAATCCTCAAAGCATTCAATCTTTGAAAAATGAGTTTGCATTCAATACACGTATATTCATATTTTTCATTCACTGAAAGGTATTAAAATACGTTAATTTCAAATTGGGTAGAATTTTTCATACTAATGAGATAGATATCTTGCGAGATGATAACTGCAAAAACGTGAATGTTTTATGATTTTTACTTTCTTATACGCAGTATAAGTAAGTATTGTAATCATGAAAAATTTCGATCTCGAGATTTTAACGGAAATATACGTTTTGACCTTCCCTGAATCGATTCCAACTATTTTTGGTATGACGTCCGTCTGTGTGTGTGTGTGTGTGTCTGTGTGTGTGTGTGTGTGTTCTCTACAGCCTAAACGGTTGAAGCTAAAATTATGAAACATTAAACTTAAGATTTTTGAAAAAAATATTCAAAGCGGAAGTGCCTGTTTACTCTAGTCCATTTTTGCATTTTCTGCAATTACTCAAAAATGGTTACAGTTACAGAAGAATTTCATGAACAAAAATTAAAGGTATTTATATTTAGCACAACTTTTGTTTGAATTATTTTTCCAAAAAGAGTAATGGCTTCAAATTAAATTTCTGCTTATTATATATATTTTTACATGAATCGTATCATCTGCGCCTGTCAATTGTTTAACAAAATTGACTTAAATAATTTGAAGTTTGACATTTTATATTGTTTCTAAGAAATATATCTACTGTAAAAGCGAGCTAAATGTTAGAACGAATATTATAAATTAGAAAAATAATGTAACTACGATATGGTTTAACCCATATGCGGATAAGAAAGTTCAGTGCATGACACTGCAGATATTTTTATTTTAATATTATTTCTATGTATCCTTGTGGCTAGTGGAACAAGTTCCGGATGTCGAAACAAAGTGTTTTGTTGTTATTCCTATGGGTTCCATCGCAAAAATAAATTAGTTAGACCCATGTCATATGAAACACCCAATAAGCATTTTTTTTTCCATAGCACCATACACGATTGAAAAGCTACACATATTTTTAGATTTTGTTACATATTAATTGAGTGTCGCATGAAAATATTAATATTCATAAAATATTTCAGCCTGCATATCATCTAACGGAGAATGCCCGTATCATTCGGATGCCTTCTATTCAGTTGCGACAGCTATCGCAGGAGCCTTATGAATATTCTTCTACGCCAAGGGTGGACGAGCCGGAATGGGATCAGCTTGTGAAATTTGTTATGCGAAAAGTACGTAAGAATTTCTCTATTACTAAATCAAAGTGGGGGGGGTTTTTAACTGCGACGACTACGACTTTGAAATATGCAACAGTTCTGAATTCGAATGCAAATCTGTATATTTAAAACTGCGCATTTTCAAAAATTTAATATTCTTGCATATGAATATAAAACTATTTCAAATATTTTTCATTGGTATGCTTGTCAAAAATGCTATAGAAAAGAGCACTTGTTTATGTTTTTAAATAATTGAAACGTTTTCAGGCAGAGAAATTTCTAAAATCAACTGCAATAGAAGTACAATTTCCAAATGAAATCACAGAGGAAGGAAGATATTCTCCGCGATTTCTTGATGAGATATCTGATGAAATTGATATTATTGAAGATAAAAAAGACTCCATATTCAGTAAGTATAAATATAGATCATCATTATTTTGAAAAATAGATTGATGTTTTATCCATATAACATACAAGATATCTTTAACAAAGTAGATTGATTTTCGTAAAGAAAATTGTTATTTTTTCTTATAAACTGCAACTTTATATATTGCGATTATAAATATTGATTACTTTCTATACATATATACTTATTACTTTTCTGTCAGCGATTTATGTCACACAATTTTCCGTATATAAACACAAATATGAGGGTGAAAGCATAAAAGACATTTTCTATAAATTTAAATTATGCAAATTAAACTTAAAATTATTTTCGTATAAGTTGAAATATATTTGGTTTTGTTTTGAAAAAAATCTAATAAATTTAATGGTATAATAAAAAAAAATACTTAAAAAGAAGCTTTTAAATTCATATAAATTATTAATTTAAAATATTAAATTTCAACTTGAAATATTATTAAGATTCAAAGCATCGCGCGTAATGAAACTTTGTCGACGATTGAATCAAAAAAATAAATATATTAAAATTGTTTTTGAACTTTTAGATCAAGCTGTAGCACTGTTTGTGTTTAATCGAAAACTTATTTGCTTTGAAAAAGCTCAAGATAAATGTCAATATTTCAACTAAGTTGACAACGTGTTGACTAGTTGAAATCAATTTTGTATAACATATTTGGTTTTTCGATCGAAATATTTTTTGTAATGTAAACAAAAAAACGTATGAAATTTGTATTTGCTAATTACTTATGTAATACAGTTTTAACTTTAAATTAATTTAATTATCTTGTAAGTTACTACTTTTCGTTCTAAGAATTGCAAAACTTTTCTTAGCTAATACGAAAATAAATTGAATTATTCGATCCTTTTACTGAACTTTGGAATGTAAGGCAATTTTAAGATATTTTGGAAAATGTGGTTAGTGGAGTAAATGTCCTAATTAAACGCTATTATATTAAATTAGGAAATGACATTATCTACTTTTACTATAATTGTGTATACATAATTATCGAAAATAGTTTTACACTTTTCTCAAGAAGTATTTTTAATTTAGTTTAATTAAAAAATATTGTATTGTGCATTTGATAATTATCCAATAGCAAATGATTTAATATTATTATGTTTTGCAGATCGTAAACAATTGAAGAAACTATTTATCCCGATGCTCATAGTACTAAAACTATTCAAATTAAAGCTTCTGCTATTTCTACCATTAATTCTCGGTCTGGCATCATTCAAAAAATTATTAGGATTCCTAGCTATTATTATTCCCGGTTTGATTGGATTTTTCAAATTATGCAAACCGCATATGCAATCAACATTTGGCAATGGTCATATTTATGGAAATCCAGTTCCACATTATTCGCCCGCTGGCGTTGGTTTTCAAAATAATTACAATAATTATAAAGAGGAACCATCATTTCTTTCATCTCAGCAACAGCATCATGGTAACACGTATCAAAGCCAGTATTATGGTAATGCTGGACACAACGCGGGTGGATTAACATTTAGAGACGACGAATCATTTAACTCACCCTATACAGCTTATGCAAACTATCGCAATGCACCTTCTGCGAAAGAGGAAAAGAAAAGTATTTTACCTGATTCGTAATGAATTAATCTACGAATTATACAAAATAGTCATACGTATACACAACACTTTCGTCCAATTCTATATGAGATTCTAGATAACTATCGACTTTAATTCCTTTGAAAATTATATTTGTTTAAATGAACATAGGATCTATTTGCCATATACAACTTAAAATAAATTTGTAAATAGTAAAGTAATGTTTTGTTCTTTTTCGTTTAAAATTTTATGAATTTATATTTTATATCAAATATGCCTATAAGTATATTTCATAGTTATATGTATAATGCCAAAAATTTGCAAAATATTAAACATATATGATCATTATTAACAAATAGTTAAAGATAAAATGAAACGGTATGCTAAACTTAGTGCTTAGCATAGAATTAATTTGTATGATATACACAAAAATTACCTTGGTATATCTTGGCAAGGGTTCGTGACTAAAATTAAACAGTAATTATCTTTGAGTGCCCGTGCCAGTTTAACTAAGATTATTTAATTATTATTAAATATAAATGTAAATATGTGATAAAATAATTATTAAGATAATTAAATTAAATCATCTAAATTATGAACAATTTGTAGTATGAAGCCATATTTATCTTAGGTATTTCATATATAAATATCAAATAAAAATATGTATCTAAATATATTTGTGAGTTTTAGTAATTAATCCATGTCTAATTTATGGATTTTGAAATTGTTTTCTATTCGTATGTGAAGAGTAAAATATTATTGAAACATTTTAATAGTATAAACAAAATATTTATTTTAGATGAAAAAATTGAGTGATTTCAAAAATGTCAAAATAAAATAAAAACTTACTCAGAGCAAATATTTTCTTCTAACAACGAAGTTATAGATTTCTGAAGAATGGAAAATATTTCCATTATTTAATTACAGACATCAAACTCATACAAGGGAAATTAAAAAAAGGAAAACGGTTCTTTTCAAATAATTATACGATCAGATTCCAATGAATAATCTTGAATTATTTTATTATCTTACCATAATCATAAAATGCGATAAAAATTATTTGATATTCTCGATTGATATTCTTATATATAATCTAGTATAGCGAATTTGAAATGATTATTTCGTATAGTATCAATTTATATTAATAAATAATTTAATCAGGTTAGCGACAAATAATTAACAATTACGAAATTAATTATTTATATCTGTTAGTGTGTATGGTACAATTATGGCAAATATCAGTTTTTTTTTTCTAGAAATAAAGGTTGCTAGGCACTAGATGAATTTCTAGAACGTCAGCATATACCTACATCATAGAGTGATATCTTGTTCTCATAATGAAAGTTGTATCGAAAGGAGAGAAGACAAAAAAAATCTTCAAGTCTTTCCGGATCCACTACATATTCTTGGATGTATGTGTGTATCATGATGACCTACATGAAGACAAGATATGGGCTCTTAATGAGAGCGCTTGTCAAAAGTGAACATACATGCGTTATTGACGATATAAAGTATTGATTATTACAAACGGGTGCTTAGTTATCGGTTTTTAATTTGTTGGATTATTTTCTAAACAATTTTGCCATTTTATTTACTTGCTTCTTATAATCCAGTAATATCTAGATTTTCATTAAATTATAACTAAAGTAAATCGTATAATTATTGGATGAATATTTATGAATTCAAATTTAAAACATGTTTCTCATATATATTTATATATGTATAAGTATATAAATAGATGTGATTGTGTTCTAAATATACTATATTTTTTATAAAGTTTGTTTACTATTAATATATACTATTGGTGTAGAAGATTGAAATCATTTATTTTATAAATATAGTTCAAATAAAAATATTTAGCTCAACTTTCCTACAGGAAAGAAATGTTATATAACACGAAAGCCAATTGACAATGAGTATAATAAAGAAGCCGTAAATCAAATTTGGAAGACAAATAAAAAGGAAACCTCTTCACTGCGAAATAAATGCGCATCTGAAATCAAAGTTACAAAGTCATTTTGTAGTGGTTTTATCCGAAGATTTTATCTACCGTAACATTTACAATTCATAGATGAATAAAAGTTTCCAATATCGAATCACGTTTACCCTGTTAAAACAATAGTAATGGATAAAGTTTTCCTTTCAGATCGAAAAAAAGATTTTTATACAAATAGCTATCATGCAAATTATATTTGATAGAATTGAAAATTTTACCAACAAAGCTGTATATGCATAAAACATAATATAAATTCTCATTTGGTTTTTGAAATATTGTTTTGCAGACAAATGATTTGCGGTTATGCGAATAATTATGTTTCAAAATGTTTAATTTAACCCATAATTACGAAGATAACTGAATACATTTCATAATTACGAACGAAAATGGTTAAATCTAAATAATTATACTTCGGTTAAAATCTCACACTGACAAAGCCATAAAATACTAAATATTGTTTTAATATTAAGACGTAAACCGGATATACGATGCTAATTCGGACGGATAACACCTTGTAGGATACTGTTTTTTTGTATATATATATATATATATATATATATATATATATATATATATATTTAATTGAATTAATAGCAATGACTTGTTGTAAAATTAGGAAAAAATATAAAACATGTTAGAAACCTATTAAAATAAATAAATGTTGATAGAGAAAAAATTAGTTCGCGTAACCTCGTTTTCTCATTGAAAGTCAAGACCATCTGAGTAGTCCATCTGGTTTGCCTAAGCCACAAGAGAAAGATGCCGGTCGGAAGGGTACGGAGAGGGGAGGACAGCAAACACAACATAATGAATGAACACAGATATAAACCCGGACGAATATTTACGGAAATGTTTATTCTCTACAGCACTGTATTAAGATGCGGGTCCCACGTCCGCGCTATACACTCTTAAAGGTATCATCCGTATAAGAGAAAGAGAGAAATCATTGTTGGAATGTGGTGGAACGAGCGCGGATAAAAAAAAAACACAACGAAATAAAAATATATATTTCCAAAAAGAATAAATAATTGTAAAACATCCTTAAGGCCATAGTACCCGTTAAAAATTCGTGTGCGTGTGTATGTTATTTATATTTGAAAGTTTTTGGGTCAGGACAGGTCAACTGATGGGTGGGTAAGCATCGGTATGACCTTGACCATCATCTGTGAGATGAAGGTGCACTTACCTCCCATGCGTATGCGACTGCAGTGATTTGACCCAAATACCATCTCACCAGCTCACGTATTTTTCGAACATCCGACATTTACATTATAAAGCATGTACTTGCAGCCGGTGCATATACCACTCAAGATTATTTGATTATACATGACTTTATTTGTGTGCTACATACAACTATCAGATTATTGATCAATGTAATAAATCAACTCTCAAATACAATTTCTTTCCTCGTCTTACCTATTAAACGTATAAATTACCTTTACTTAGATGATCAATGCTAGTATTTAATTCTATTTATTCCAAAATTCTGCTTAATTCAATCTCAGTTGCATTTTCTCTATCGTGAAATAATTTAATAATTTTTATCCTAAATCTAAGTGATTATCTCAAACTAACGCGGAGTTTTATTCTATTTAAGTCACCAATATAAAGGTTTAGAACTTTATTTATTTGTAATAACAGAATTGAGCACATAGAAATATCCGCCAACAATAGAAGCTGCAGCGGTATACATAAGGGTATCCATGCATAAATCAAGAATTCATTTCGAAATAACGTTGGCCAAATACACAAGTGGCATATGGAATCAAATAAAGCTGCTCTGTTCATGTGCATGCAATATTAAATTTAATTTTGCAGTATAGTATATTGAATTATCAAAGTCCGTTCATACATACATCAATCTACTTCAAAATAATGATATGAAATCCTTTATGGTATTCTAAATAAATCAAATCGGACATATACAAACTAGCATCAAAAAGTATTGCTTTGATTTAACAATATAAACAATAAAGATGCAAAAATAGTTTGGATAAAAATAAAACGATTGTGTCAATTAAATTATTTTCATTCTCTCAATTTGGCCCAATTTTAGTATTTACCAAATATATTTGTATTAATTAGAATATTTTTTTTAGAATAGAGAAAACATCACAACCACTTTCAAATATCCGTTTTTGTTACAATGAATTGCTATGCACCTGAAGTCGAAAGGAGACCTATACTAACAGTGTATAACGTACGGTATATCCTGCCATACAACATACTGGTCCAGAATAAATTAAACCAGTCATGTAAATATAAGCTAAACAACCCTTAGATTTGATAATATCCATACGCAAATACACCAAAAGCCCTAAGAAAACATTAAAATTAAATACTTCTTAATCTTGGCACAAATAAGTTCTGATATTAAAACTAATTTGAACACTTAGCGTGTGACTTTCATTCATTAAATTTTTGCAATGTAAATACACTCCAAAAAAAATTAATATGATTTGCAGCTTAATGCGATTATAAAACCTTCTTGGTTACTTCCACAAATTGTAAAATTAGTTATATGAGTACAAAATAAATGATGTTTGCAGTTTACAGACAAAATGTGGGTTATAGTTATCAAATTATAGTTCGTTAGTGCTGCGCTCTAAGCAAGAGACATCTGGCATTTTCTCAATGATGCTAGTTACAAATAAATTATATACATTTATATTACACCGTTGAATACCTGCAAACATGCTACTAAAGACTTGGGCATTTCTATTAAATATCACTGTTGTTTTTATGTAAAGTAACTCATGCAATTATATAGTAAAATTATTACAATGGTAATAAAATTTTCATAATTTAAATATAAATTTTATTCATGTAAATAAATATTTTTTATTTCAAAAAAAATATATGTATGGAAGAATATTAAAAAAAATAATAATTTATCCGTTTTCGACATGAATGAACATAAATATACTATTATATTGTTAGAGCAATAATTTAATGCGAATGAAATTGCTATAATAATTATATATTTCATTAAATTCAATGTTTCTGACCCGGTTTACGAGTATGTAGTATACAATGTGATATTAAATCAAATTTACATTTGTACGAAAGAAATTTAAATATTCATCGGAAAACCAATATGGATGTACTATTTTTGTAATGTGTTAATACCTTGAAACTGTCCCAAAAATGGTAGATGTCAATCTTAATAGCAAACTGGGTAATAAATGTTAACGCTTGATATTCAGAGTGAACTACACCAGCCGCCGCGCTACACACAGTGTTTCACGACGAAATTGGTGCTGTGACCTTAGTTGTACGATAAATTGCCGGTTTCCCAAAAATCATTAAATATATAATCAAAACAATAATCGGATGTTTCCGTTATAATATGATTACGTTGTAGCTATGAATAACGTTTCATAATTTAATACAATATGTGTGGAAATTTTATCGTATATATAATTAAAAGTAAGCACATAAACTCTAGATGTAATTGTGAAAATGTTGAAGTAAAATTACACCATATATTACATGACCGCAAATTGAGTGTTTTTTTTAAATACATAGCATAAAAATCAAGTTCTAGGGAATCAATTATTATGTT
Organism: Nebria brevicollis; assembly: GCA_944738965.1. Classification (NCBI taxonomy): domain Eukaryota; kingdom Metazoa; phylum Arthropoda; class Insecta; order Coleoptera; family Carabidae; genus Nebria; species Nebria brevicollis. The sequence continues at coordinate 11,032,091 of OX122902.1, forward strand.
TCGTTTTAATGGTTATCTGAATAAATTTTGTAAATATTTTTTTTTGTAAATATATACTTTTTACTGGCATTTAATAATTAAATAGCATAAACTTTTTCAGATTATAATTTGCTTCAAAGAAAATGATGAGCTAGTCCGACGTCAGTCGAACGAAAAATAAACATGTATAAGTCATTGAAACTGGGCAAGTGTACTTACACACTTTCCGTTGCTAATAAAAATACCGGACCTTCTCGTGGTAAAGCGGTTAGTTGATCCTATGAATAAAAGGTGCTAAGTGCACCGCAATAAAACGAATAAAATTGAGTACTCACACATGGAGTACGCTTATTGCATATTGACTATAGACTAGTTTAACGAAATAGTGTCTCTGTAGGCTACAGTAATGGGCCATGTTTGATTTCCTATTATTTTATTTAATAATAATAATGTGTGTGTGTGTGTATGTTATATTTTATATAACTAATGTACAATTTACAATTATAAAATATTTTATTTTTCTGTTCAAACGATTTTCGAATACACGCGACTATCTCGTAAATTGAACATGAAAAGGGCGAATTGTAGTACGAGTAGGATATGCTTTTATCCTTGGATAACGATAGAATGCGATCTCTGTCGTCTCGAAAGACATGATGAGTTTCGAGAGCTCTAGCAAAAGTGCTTTATTTTCATTTTATTCGTTTGCCTAAAGTGCTTTGGCTAATAACTGGCGTAGCACAAAATTTACTAGTTGGCTAAACATAATTTCATGCTCATTGCATTAATAAGAAAACATATACAAGAAATACAAATGTATAAAAATTTACAAACATATTTAGCTATTCAATTTTTTTTTCTCTCATATACCAATATACCGTCAAACGATTCATTGAAAAGAATTACCCATTTTTCAAATACTCAACTTTTTTTTCACACAACCAAGCTTTCATGCAACAGATTTAGTTCATATCACGCAACTCAATATATTCTTCCTCCGACGTTCTTTCAATTTCATTCGCATCGCTGTGACCATACATATTCTTTTTATTCATATTTCATCTGATATTTACACAACCAATCTCAACCGTGAAAATCAATCTATTCTCTGACTATAAAATATGATATTTGTCAATAAAATATTTCGATAAAATAAAAAAACAGAAAATATAAATATTTTTTACAAAATATGTGAGAATAACCATGCGAAAATACTGATTTAATTAATTACAGTTAAGAAAAAAATTTAATAAACCTTATTTTTCTCTTTTCTTGTTGTTTAACATAAAAGAAAATTTTCATGTTTCTTTGTGTATAAATTTAATAATATGAGTTCATAAATTGTTTGAAATATTTACTGCATGTATAAAAACTCACAAATTTTTCGCCGCAAGACTGAAGATACAGAGTAATTCCCTGTTCTGTATACCTTGAAAGATCTTTCGTACCGCATTTTCTTTGTGCTTTTGCAAATATATCCGATGTTCAATTCTTTCTGTAGGTGTATAAAACATATTAAACTAGATCGATTGATAGGATTATCTTTTCTTTACAGGTGAGTGATGAAAATATGTAAACATACCCAAAAAATGTGCTTTCTGTTTTATGAAAATCCTAGTTGTCGCCATGGCTTATATTTAAGTTAGGTTTAGATTGTAAGCCTAAAATGTAATCCATCGGCATTCCTGTCCACATTTCATAGTTATATCAGCTTTAGAAGAAAGTAAGAAAACCGTTCTCGATAAAGATGAAATTGACGGTTGGCTAGCTCAATATTTTGAATTCACTCAAGTGTATTAACTTACTTTTAGATTTTTTTTGTCGCAAACTTAGGGATATAGAGATTTTATCCTACTTTGAACAATTTTTAAATAAACATATTTATACAAATATTGTATAGTACAAAGAGAATTATATATATATATATATATATATATATATATATATATATATATATATATATATATATATATACATATATATATATATATATATATATATATATATATATATATATATATATATATATATATATATATATATATATATATATACATATATATATATATATATATATATATATATATATATATATATATATATATATATATATATATATATATATATACATATATATATATATATATATATATATATATATATATATATATATATACATATATATATATATATATATATATATATATATATATATATATATATATATATATATACATATATATATATATATATATATATATATATATATATATATATATATATATATATACATATATATATATATATATATATATATATATATATATATATATATATATATATATATATATATATATAATTATTATTTTTCAATATGTTAGAAAATTGTAATAAGGTAAAAAAAAGTTTTCCATCATTTCATTTTAGATGGTTCAATTCTTATTAGATCAGAAATTTATCATTGTTATAAATATGACGAAAAAGAAGTATTAAGTCAACCCGAACTGAGAATCCCGTAGCAGCGAACCTTTGTGTTCGTATTTTATGTTCCGTGAACATACCCTATGAAAATTGGCATACAGGCGTAACGATATGAAGATTTTATATATAAGATCGTTCAGCATCAAAATGTACCACAGTGTCAAGAATTCGTCAGTTAATCATAATTATATAGGCATGAGCGTAATTTAATTATGGTTTATGAGTGTAATTTTTCAAAGTGACATTTATAACATATCACGAAGTACATGTTGTCGGAAGTGTAACATACACAATGATAAGTGTTTCCATAATAAAATATGTATACACCACTTTTTACTGTTAGTTTAAAAGACTTGTATTCTAGACATTTCAAATAAATACTTTGATAATGTTGGTTGTTCTACTACAGCAGATTTAAATCTCGTCTTTTTGAAATAATTACATTTTAATTTTACGTATATACAGCAATTGCTTAATAATTTAAGAAATTAAGCAAAGTCAGAAAATATTTAACTGTCATCTTCAAAATTTCTTTATAATGTCTCGAAATGACATTAATCGTAATGAAACAAATCAGTGCGTCGCTGTGCTGAAAAATATAACATCAAGTTGACAGCAATGTCTAGAAATATGAGACAGACGTTTTTGCTAAATAAACAGTTATTTGATGGACCAAATTTTTTTTTGTAAATTTTTAGGAAATTCAACCAAACTCAATGTATCTATATGAATTAATTAATAATTTTTTTGTTATTCTATTTTGACAGAATGGTACTGGCCTCAAAAAATATGTTATCGAATTTCAAAACTGATGTGGAAGATATATCACTTCTTTATATCTCACATCGTGAATTTAAGATGTGAATAGAATTTGATTTTTTTTCTTCTTTGCATCACTCAGTCAATGTCGCACATATAGTCACACAAATAAGTGCAGCACAATGGGAAATATATGAATACATTCTGACATAAAAAGAGTTCGTTACTTGATTAGCTTTGTGAAGATGAAACAATGTGCTATAGATGAAAAATGAATAAATGATAAGATAAAAGCAGTTGTCTTGAGAAATGTAATGTTAACAATGGATAACAAAAATGTACGGTTAAGTTCATATATACCAACTACAGCACTGGATGGCACGGATGAATTTGAAAAACACTGTTGTAGTAAATACATACATCATGAACAGGAATAATGCACGCTCCGTTCGAATAATTAGCATATTTAATTTTCTCATTTATACATACGTTTTTATAAAATCTAGATTTCTGTTTGAAAATTAGAATTGAATGAATATCATACATAACTTAGTGTTTAAATCGAAAAATTAAAGAAGAACAATTATCTTTAGTTTAGTGCTACACTTGAACCAATTATTCTAATATTTAACTCGAGCTTATATTAGTTAATGTTTCAGTGGTAAAATAAATAAAGGGTAAGCGTTATTATTCTATTCAAATAACAAGCCGCAGATTCTCTCTAGATTGTAGATACTCCACCAAATTTAACGGAAACATGATTCTATTAAGCTCTTTCGTCTTAAAAATAAAGATCCTTTCAAAAAAACGAATAATATTTTAATATCACAATTAGACTGAAAAACTACGTAATATTTTGTAAATATTATAAATTGAACTATATTTCCATAAAAAAATTGTAAATTATATTATTATTAAATCAGGATTTTTTATTTTTATGATAATTAAATTAAAAATTCTTATGAAAAATTTTAATCAGTAAATAGTGAAAATAAAACAAAAGTACTAAAGCATCGGAAAAACTTTTAAAATAATATGTTTGAAGACCAATATTATAGAAAATATAGGTTTGCTTGTTATTGTTACTGCTCAATGAATATTCGTTTTTTTTATTATTATTAAGCAATTTAAACATGTATAAAGTGAGTATGTACTATTAATCGTTGATAAATAGAGCATAAATGCAGAAATATAATAGTCGGTCGATTAATTTCGCCATCAACCATCTGTTTACAGACATTGAATAAAAAAAACACGAATCAAAACAGAAAACAGCTGCCAAGTGCAATTTCTAAACAAACTAGGATAATTCCGGATAACTTACAGCACAGTGATCGTTGAACGACGAATAATGAAAATCACTTACCGCGCGTTGTCACGCAGTTGTGGAAAAATATGCTGTTTAAATCGTACAGGGGGGGAGAAGTTTTCGCAAAGGATTTGCATCTTCTCAGAATAATCAGGAATCTAGGAAACTATAGTTCATGACTGGTAACCCTGATTCACGTTCTCACTGTTGTAACTGGTCCAGAGACGACATACATTGCGATAAGGCGTTTACTTGTTTGATATAAATGCACGTACAGTACGCGAAGCGCATCATTCCTTTTTGCGAATCTACGAGGGAACATGCATTAGAGTCCCGGTTGCGAACAGTGCAAGTAAAATTTTTCTAATTGTTTTAGAATTAGAATTTGCAAAATTTGAGTTCACAGTGTTTTATTATTGTTGTTTTTTTTTGTGTCAGTGACTATTACTTAAAGTGTCAATCATATGAACATTATGCATTTGTGCTGTGTATTATTTTTGCTTAGTGCAACTATCCTCTCGTTCACACTTGCTGGACCGGCAGTGGAAGATGATATCGCCGCTGGACATATCGTTAATTCCGTAAGATTATCAAAACAATAAAATTCCACTATTTTTTTTAAATAAATAACATATCTTTCATTAATAATGAAAATAAAGGAATAATTAAATTCAAATATTTTAATAAATACGATCATTTATAAAATTAAAAATTCTATTGATAATTAAAGAGTGCATTATTTACTAACTAAATAAAAATATGTAGCATACTTCTAAAAAATATTTAGTTGAAGAAAATCTATAGAGCTTTTTGCAATGCGTTATTTATAAAAAAAAATTGTACGTTCAGCTTAAAACAATTTTATTTTTAAATCAATTACTAATTCATTATACATTTCAGGTGCATACAAATGAACGATCCCAAGTTGAAGAGGCACTATTAAAAAAGTTAAACACAAAATGTTCACAGAAGGACGTAAGCTCGTGTGTCATGCTAAAACTTGTCACCTACATGAACAGAATGCTAAAGAAAGCATCTATAGAAATCGGTGGTGATATTGAGGTGACGCAAACCGCATCTGAGGACGAGGTGGAAGATATTTCATCTAGAAGTTTTGATGCGAAAGATGAAACAGAGGAGGGACAAATCAGCGAACTTATTGCCAACAAACTTTGGACATTTGTACGCACACGCTCACTTAAATGGAAGGTAATTTTATACTAAGTTATTTTAATATTCAATGCAGGTTTCTAATAACTATTTTTTTATCTAACTTGTGATATATATGAATCTGTATAATGCATTAACCATTAACAATTATTAGATATTAAAATTATATTAAAGATTAAATTATGGTCTTGGTCTATATATATAATTAAATGAACAACCTAAACTGAAATAAAATTGATTCACCACAATACTTGTTTATTAAGTACAAAAGGAAGAGAATGTAATTTTACCGTTAAAGTGCATAGTATACCGGATATTTATAAGCAACTAAGAAAGTACAGTTGCATAGCAGTTTTCCATATTTGGCATACTATTATTAATACTACCTACCTAAGTAATTTTATAAAAATGTACATAATTCATAGCTATTCTATTTTTGATGCTGCGAGATAAATTGAGTCCTACATATATATTAGGATATACATGTGCAAAACGAATGACAATTTATTGTAACATATCCATAGGTTATGGACAATCTGGATTTGCTGGTATCAAATAAACCGGATAAAGAGGGTAATATCAATTTAGGACTGTCATTGAGAGATAATGGCGTGCACGAGAAAGGCCGTGGTAAGAAGAACAATATGGGAGCGTTGATCGCTGCGGCAGTTTTAAAAATCGGCATCTTGAAAGCGTTGGCATTTAAAGCACTAGTAATGCTTGTAGGAAAAGCGTTGATTGTTAGCAAAGTAAGTAGGGAAGTCTGACGCTGGTTTATACACATTGATAGTACAATGGAACAGGAACCGCTTTATTAAAAATATGGAAATTCATCAAGATACTATAATTAAATTGGATTTTTAGTTTTAAAAAAATCATATTCATTCAAAGCTTAAACGAACAAAAAACTCTAACACAATCCTTGCAATTAATCAGAGAAATTCACTGCCTTTTATTCAACTTTATATCCAATCTAAATGCATATAAAGTACTTTCGAATACAAATTCACGATTTATATTGACTTTGTCTTATTCTATACAGATGGCCCTAGTCTTGGCAGCAGTGATCGGTTTAAAGAAATTGTTTTCACAAGAGAAACATGTAACGTATGAAGTTGTTGCTCATCCGCATCACTCTCACGAACATAGTTACTCTAGTGGTGGTGGAGGCGGCGGCGGCGGCGGTGGTGGAGGCCATGATAGCTACTCCTCAGGCTGGGGTAGAAGTTTGGCGTACAAAGCACACGCACCTAATAAATAATCCAGTCATACCACCACATCAATGTTGTCTATTTATTATATTATTTATGAATGTTTCGTATTTACGTTTGTTATAAAATAACCATTAATTTATTTGTAAATTATTAATTATTTTTTTATTAAATATATTTTTCAATATATATCATTTTTATATTTTATATTCAGCAACGACGAATTTAAGGGTTCTGGGAGAACGAGCTACTCTTGAGGTATGTTAAATTAATTAGAATGACGTTAAAAAAAAAACAGAATTATTATTATTATTTTAGCAGAAATGTAAATGTTTGAAGGCAAAAAAATCCAAAAAAGATAATTAATTTTCAAGAAAAATTCATTAAATTCTTACTAAATACTATGAATAAAAGTTAGATGATTCAGTGAAAATTAGAAGAAGAAAAAACTGTTTATATAGTACGATAACGAAGGAAGAAATTATTTGCGGAAATTGATTTTAATTTATAAATAAAACAAATCATTAATAAATATAATTATTTTTACTAAATTGTAATAAATTATAGGATCTATGTTAAATCTTTTATAAATTAAAATATTAGTTTGCGGATTGGTGGCGAGTTATTTTATGAACAGTGACAAGCGATGCTGCGGGTGTTTTTTGCTTGAAAATACGTCTCTTTATTCCGGCAGTTTGTATGGATGGTGCAGCGCTACCATTTCCGGATTCTAGGTTTGAACGGGTTGCTGTACTAGCGTACTGATGTGATATATGACTATCGGCGGCTTCGTGACTAGTTGGCTCGTATGAACTAGGAATCGCTGCATAACTTGTTGGATCAGAGTGTGCTAAAATATATATACATCTACTTTTGTTGTTTTTCTTAGGAAAACGTATTCTAAATATTCATTATTTGCTCCCAAGTTTCATTAGATTATTTAGTGGTCGATCAAATAGAATATTAATCATGTTTCTAACTGCGTCAACATTTACGTGTATATTTTCTTTCTTTTTGTTAAACATATGTAACTTATTTACAATTAAAGTTTGAGACTATATAACAAACTACTCGTTAGTTAAATTTACTATATACGTATATATAGAAAGGAACACAATTTTATATTAATAACTCAATATAATATTAAAGTTATTATTACCTGGGGCAGATGGATAATGATTTTGATCGTGATCGTGATCATGATCGTGGTCGTGATGTTCTTTATATGAGTGTGGATGTTCATCTAGAAAATGCATTAACTTATATTTAAATGTTTAAATGGTTTAACAAAAAGAACCATATATATATATATATATATATATATATATATATATATATATATATATATATATATATATATATATATATATATATATATATATATATATATATATATATATATATATATATATATATATATATATATATTTAAATTTACTACTATAAACTTAAAAGAATTAGGATGTTTGTAGTTCTAGTTTCAACAACAGATATGTGTACTTTTAGTTACAGAAATTTTTTTTAGTTACTCTATGATTATTACCTGGTCCAGATGGATAGTCGTGTCCGCCATAAGCATGTGCATGTTCTGGAAAATGAAAATCTACATGCGGATCATTGCTCCACAAATTTTTGAGTGCCACTCCACCCGTTATTAGGAACGCTACTTTCGATGCCAAGAATGCCTTAAGAGCCACAACGATTACGGCCACGAGGGTTGTTAAGATAGAACCGGCGATTTTAAATCCTATTAGTAGCGGTAGAATCACATGAACTACGCCTGCTTCACCTCGTGCTGCAGATAAAATATTTTCATAACGCTAAAATAATATTATGTAAATTTCATCCGTCATTGTAATGAAATTTTCATGCACTGAAACATGAATTATTGATCTAGTACTGTGTACAAATGGAAATTCATGAAATAAGAATGGTGGTAAAAAATATATAATAATTCACTTTTGAGACAGACGTTTAGATTATTTAATGAAATTGTTTAAATATATTTATAAAATAAAGAATTAATAAATATTTAATAATGTATTTCTTGTTAAAATTTTTTAAATTGTTTCATTTTGACGGTACTAAAGAACGTTATTGGGTTGTCTAATATTATTGTTAGCAGAATTTAATTATATGGTTAATCGTGTTATAACTCCGAACACCAAATATGCGATCCAAGATAATCGATTTATCGTGTCATGCGTTTTCGTGCTAATCGGTTTTCACTGTAGTTCTCCATAATATGAAAAATAATCAATACATTATGAATAACCCAGAATGTTCAATTTGTATATAAAAATGCAAAGATAAAATATATAGAAGATAAGTAGATTTTTGTATTAATAAATCTGAGATATTTCTATCACTGTTATATTGTCTTTAAGTTACAGCTATTCAAGAATTAATTAGAAACTTTTCCTTTTGTCAGTTGTCTAAGAAAATTGAATAATTAATTGAATTTGCTCTGAAGTTACATAATTAATCTTTTGAGCACTTTGTCAAAGAACCATTAAATATCATGTTGGGATCAGCTGCTATAATTAAATCATTTCCTAAATAATAAATGAACTTTTATTCAGAAATATACTTTAGCGAAGGTTTCGTGAGTAGTTTTGTAACTATATCTAATCAAGTCGCAGTAACAAACAGGTAATATATAAGTAATCTTAAACCAACGTTTAATTATTAAATCATCACACAAACGCTTATTAATTTAGTATTTGTCTTATTTACCTTGTTCATCTTCACCGGATTTTGTTGAAAACAACCCAAGTTGTAATGCTGTTTTTCCTTTAGCTTTGCTAATCGTAAGTCCTGCATCATCCACACTGATTCGCAACAGATGTGAACTGAAGTATGATAATGGATTCGTCGAGTTTTTTAGTTTTTCTATTCGTACACTAACACCATTACCAAGCGCAATATTTTTACCACTCTTTAGATCTTCAAGCCAGCCGCTACCTAAACAAGCAACTGTCATAGCGCAACAAATAAAAATGTGGACGACAAGGTACTTCCGTAATGTCGCCATTGTTGTGGAATGATCTCAAGTGTGATGAGTCTCTGAGTTTTTATTGTCTGTCACAGTGGATTAACTAACCCTAACGATATATGGAGTTAGTGAGGTGTCCACAGTTTATACATCAAGTTCAAGTACGTATATTATGATGCGCGGCGTCTCTTCGATGCAATATCCCATAAACACAATTAAATCATATCCAAACGAAATTGCAATATGCATCGATCGTTCTTGTTAATTACAATGAAGAGTGTTCAAATGTCTATCAATATTCAGAATCTCATCAAATTATTAAAATATTTATATAATATAATTTAAATTTAAAAATAATTTGTCTTTTCGTTATTTATTTTGTAGATGCATTTATCCTAATAGCAAATAAATATTATTGATACAACTTGCTCACACCCAATTTTGTGTGTATATATTATTAGAAATATATTTTTATGTACTTTTCTTTGATCAATTCTTTCCATTGACAACTCGACATCCGCTTTGATTCTATTATTGGTATTGTTCTTGTATGTTCTTGTATGTTTCTTGTATGTCATTATATTGCTTCATGTCAATAATATATTATATTTTGTAAATTCGTACATATTTTGGATTCTAAAATATTTTGTCTGATAGTAAAGTTATTTATTTGAAAGGATATAAAAACATATATAAGTATAAAGCTAATATGAAAGATAAATTCTTTAGAAATTAAAATATAATTATAGTAATTTAATTGTTATTAATTACATCAATTAAAATAAGCACTTAATGATAAGGTAGTCAGCAGTAATTTAAAATTGTTTAGTTATATCATTGCTAAAATCAACATTATTTTAAATGTTTTTTGTAACAATTTCTATATCAAAAAGCTTTTACAGTAATATCCAAAAAATAATTAAAATGTTCACAAATGTTTAATATTAATTGAAATAATTTTTTTATATCATACAATTATTCATTGCTGTACATGATATTCACATTGTTTTAAAATTTAACGAGAACAACAATGTAGTCAGTATTTTAGTACTATTATCTTATTGCTGATGATAAAAATGAATATGGAATATTTAGCTTTAAACAACCTCAAATTTAAATAAAATATATTGTACATAGAATTCTTAATTTCATGCGCAGTGCATTTTTATTATTCGAATTACTTGAATAAAATTATTAATTCTGTTCTATAAAAATGTATGCAGGTGAGAAACATTAGATCTCGAATATATTTTAAAAAAACTCGTCAATGTTAGAAGAAAAAAAAACGAAATATAAGTGAATACGACAGACATCAACGTGAAACTGGAACAGGTACATGATCAAGATATATTCAACACACAAACCCGCGTAGAGAAGAGAAACGTGTTAAGCATGCGACGCAAAATTCACTTTACCATAAAGGAAGCTGCAACATGTTATTGGTGTAAAGGTGTGCGTGATGTATGTACAACATCGCATTCTGTATATCTATTTAGGTGTACAAATCGCTTTGCATGCTTTAATTAAACTAATTTCAAAGAAATTTTAACCGACTTAACGGAACTTATTTGTTCGACAAAGGAACCATTCGTCTTTTCACCAGCTCGAATTAAATCATTTATTACAATGTGAAATGATTCAACGCACAATTACATTTGACAGTACATTTTTGTAAATTGATAAATTTTAACATGCTGTACGCTATTCGACATTTATTATTCTAGACTATTAAACAGAACAATCCACGTGCACCTACATTTCAATTTGTTAAATATAATATATTTCTTATTTTTGTCTACGTTTTCTATTGATTATGTATTTCGTATATTTATATGGAATGCCGTAATGGAACCACACAGTCCCGGGAAATCTGGGCCAAGAATGTAATATATACACCTTAATGACGCCATATATTTACTTCTTGTCGTTCGACAAAACAATTTTCCTATGCCTTGCCCACTAACGTCTAGGAAGTGTTGCAATGGCTTTTAATTAAATACTTCTTTCCTTATCAAATAACAAATTTATAAACACTTGTCTACTTCCTTTATTTATAGTACAGGTCATAAAAATAAAACTTCATCAATGTTAAATTAACAAATAGGACTTTTAACAGAATTATTCGAAATGTGGAAAGGCTTTGCTTCGAAGATTTAACATTTACTATTTGTCTACGGATATTGTTAAAATATAATATTTTAGCTGTTTATTTTGACTGACCCTATTTACTTGGCGTGATAATTTTCATCAAGTATCTGTAATAAAAGTTAAGAATTTAGAAAATATGTATCATAAAAATAACAATCCAGTTCAAATAATTATATAAAATGAAGTACATATCGAAGTAGGATGCTGAAACAACTCCACCATATCAATTCGTTATTACTGGAAATACGAGTATAAATAACTCAATTTGTCTTACTGTATCAAACACCGAAATTGCTGTTCAGGTCCATAAATCCCGAGGATTATTAGTGAGTAATTGACATCTGACATTTTATCCCACCCTCATATAAAAGGTATATTAAACCACTGCATAACAACCACACGTACCATACCGAAATGTTACGTGTAAAATTCACATTACTAATAGTATTCTACTTAACAATGGAAGCCGCTGCCGCAGTCCCTGCAGGTAAGTCAAATATGTGATTTTACAATTAATTTCAATTTTAGTACTATGTAAAATTAAATTAATTAGTTGGTTCAGTGGACGATCTTGTTTGTTGACTAGTATACTTTGCCGGTAATAGTATTTTCGATATGAGTATTAACTAAATACAGAATGTTAATTTCGATTTCAAATTATATTTAGAATTTAATTGAATTCAAACAACGGTAACACAATATTTAATTATATGGTAAATAATAAGTAAGCAAAACCAGCTGTGTTCATTTAAATTTGAGATAATGAAGGATTTATAAACTTTATTAACATAAAATATTTCTTCTAAAAGAAAAGCCAACGAGCCAAAATTATTATAGAAAGCACGTTTCAAAAAAAAGATAGGCTCTAAATAATTATAAATATAAATTATAAATATAAATATGTACTGGCTTTTGTTATTTGCTTATGTGAAATGTGACAGTACATTATTAAAAAAAAAGAAAATAAAAAAAATGATTAAAAAGAAAATTATAGGATGTATAAAAATTGAAAATAAATGATCAAATTAAACTTGAACTTAAATAGTAGCAATTAAATCAGTTTTGCTCATTAACGAAATATGTAGAAATTAATTTATGTAAAATACTACTAGTAAGAAGTTTCTAAACTTAATTAATTTTACAATAATTAAAAACATGCACCGGAAGTGTAAATTTATAAATGCATAATCAAGCAGTGTAAATGATCACCGTTATAAATTAATTAGCGTAAAAGGATACGGTTCATTTGTAATTCAGAAGTGATTTAAATAAAAATACTAAGAATATTGTTTACATTAATATAAACAAAAAAAGAAATGATTTCCTACTTGTTTAATACAAATCTTGTACATATTAAAACTAAATTGTTTGCTGCGTAATAAATATAACAGGAATTTTTATAAGTATCACGTACGAATAAACATTGAATTGATATCGCAACCTCAAACTACTGTGGAGCATATTATTTATAATTCAAATTTAGCGTTGAATTAATGAGATGAAATCATTTCCATTTGTAATTTTAGCAAATTATTTATCCATCTGTACTTACATTGTTAGCGAAATCTATAGAAATCGTATTGCCCAAATCTTATAAGTCAACAAATAAATTCTCAAAATATAAGGTTGACCAATATGTACTAAAAAACGTGTCAAGTTTGTAAATTCTTTGATCATAAAAAGACGATTTTTAATAATACCATACATATCTGATGAAAATCATAAGATATGTAGCATCGGAACAAAACTGTATTATGAGATTTTTTTTGTCGAAAATAACCATATCGTTTAAATATTATTTTTTATGATGTTATGTATGTATAACAATTGATTTTGAATTTTTTTCTATTTAGTGAGTCATGGAGACGGATTATTATTTCCGATAGCACTGGGATTTCTTTTGAAGGTCGTATTAGTTGTACTGGTAGCATTAGTAAAACTCAAATTTCTTGGTTTGGTATCTCTGGGTAAAAGCGGCCTAGCACTTTTACTCGCGCTTTTGTTTGTGAAAAATTCCACCTGGAAAAACTATCCCGATCATGGATGGCATCGTCAGGGCCAAAGCTGGAATGAACGTGATTGGAATCTGAAGCGAAAAACTCAGTTCAATCACGGTTATCATACGTACCGCAATGCGAAGCAAGTGAACTCGCTGCCGTACTTATATAAAACCAGTGTCGATGGCGATGGGTCTAACGGCCTTCATCCTGTTCCGGTCGCTGCAGTAGATTCGCGTGTTTTGCCCCACCACACCAAACAGCAGCAATACGACCGGATGCAATCGAAGACGGAGAACGCAACATTTAAAAAAGAACTATCTCAACTTACACAGACACACGAACTAGCCAATTAGCTAAGAAATTCGTGCCACTAGATCAACCTTTCATCTTAATAACGATAGCACCATCATAGACAGTATAATTATGTATATGCACAAAAAACCAGTGTAACGAGAAATCATATATAGAAAAACAAAAATCTTCAAATTTTTATTAGCCTATATCTGATGACCGTAACATTGCTCTAGATATCTTCTTTAGATGAGAACTCTCGCCAAAAAACGAACGAAACATTAGGTATCGCCCATCACCGCAGCAAGCGAGAATCGTACTTTTACCTATCGGTTTATAAAGACCAACGAACTTAACGGGGTCGCGCACCTCTTCGCAAGTGATTTGACCATTTGTTTTATTTGGTCTAACGCCGAATCGCTCCACTAACTTTCAGGAAGAATTCACTATATCGCATTAATCTTTTTATAAACAACATTTTTGTATATAAGCGTAGACCAGCGGTCAGTTGATACACATTCATAACAAGTGTTTAGTTATAACATCATCAACATGTGGAAGCTGCTCGTTGTGATCGGTTTCAGCGTGATTGTGCGAGTCTCTGCAGAACCAGAGGCTCAACAGTGTGTTGGTGCAGGGTGCCATTTAAATGGATTACAAATTGTAACAAAATTCGTACGACAGTACTTGGAACAACAACCACAAGACATCACCCTTGGTGAAGGTGTTCACTTGGTCAACAATGAAGATGCTACCGCTGCTGAGGGCGCTCGATCTTCTGATGATGGAAGTCTACTCTCCGCCCTGGAAGGGTTCCTTAAGACCCATGAACTAAGAATTCGACTGCCAGAACTTATGCCAAACAGTGAGAATATTGGACGAACCTTCAGAGAGGTTATCAATGACATTGGCAATAATGATTTAGGAGGTGGGTCAAACATTAATAAATTATTAAATTATTCTAGCAGAACAAATATATTAAACAATATTTCATGCTACTCAATTCAATAGAATCCATAAGTTTTATTTAAATTAAACAAATTTTTTACAGAGGCCCGCAGGAAAGGTGGCGGTTTCGGAGGCGGCGGTGGAAAGAAGGGAAATGGAGGCCTGATGCTGATGGCTTTGATGATGGGCAAGATGATGGCTGCAATTGGTTTCGGTACCGTTGGTCTATTAGCCATGAAGGCTCTGATGGTGTCAGCTCTGGCACTTATGCTATCTCTGATTGTCGGCTTGAAGAAACTTCTCGGCGGTGGTCAGGATGAGGGTGGCCATACTGTCATCCACGCTACAGCCGGAGGACATGAGCACAGAAAAAAGAGAGAAGCAGCCGACATGGCATACAGCGCCTGGGCAGATTACTTGAAACGCTGATGAAGCGTATGTACAGAGCTCAGTTTGATATTTGAATTTTCTATCGATTGGAAACGATGACGTTTTAGTCAAACTTTACAATCTTTCTTCTACATGTTTTCTTCCTGACTTTTTCTGTCTCTATCAACATTTCGGACTTTCGTGTTGCACCAATTCAAACGACCACAGTATTGCTCAATCTACAGATGACCTTGTTGATTTCAACCTAAAGATCAACTTAATACCTGACTTAACTCTAAATGCTCAAAGTATAAATAAGTTCATTGTGAACAAACGAACAAAGTATAGATTTTTAAGTCATATTTTAAGATTCTTATGATAGACTTGTAAAAAATATACATACAGTGACATACACAGGTGAAGACAACACATAAAATTGACGACTAAAGAACGATTTTCGCATAATTTGCTATAGGAGTTCATTCTCAGTTTCTTTGCTCTGCGAAAATGTAATGTTATTTAATTATGAAATCTTGTATTTAATTATTTATATTGTAATTTAATGCTGTATTTATTATTCAAAATAAAAACTACCAATTTAAATAGTAGCAATTACTTGTAGAAACTACCAAGAACACATGTGATCAAGTGTAATATGTATGCATGGAATTGTATGTGTTAGCCGTGGCATTAACATTGACCTGTGCGATGGGAAGAGAACCGGTTGGTTGAATCGACACGCGGACAGCAATAACTAGCATGTTAACCCACTAATACATTGGCCTACATTCCGACAATGAGAGAGGCTACAGGTTTCCCAGGAATGAGGAAGTAACAGAAGAGAGAGGCTACCTTTAGAGAACGCATCTTGTAGAAGCAAAGTGGGAGAAGAAAGTGTTGATATTTGTTGTTACTGTAGGTAAAATGAGGCCAATTCAATAGGTCAATCGACCAGTCAACTTTTAAATTGAATGAATGTTAAAAACTTGATTGCTTTCACATAAATCCATCAGTTTTATTATTTTTATTTACTATAAATTCCGACGTACTCAAGCATACATATGTTTGAATGAGTTCATAGCATTTAAAATTGAAATCATTGCATTTTAAGTAATATTAATGGGGGCCCTTTTTTTCAATACTCTAACATAAATTATTGATATTTTATTAATAGTTATGTTTATAAAGTTTTATATACTGTGCAAAATCGGTATAATATTAATTAATAATAATAGAATAACTCATCAATGAGTAATTTGATATAACACGTATGCTATTAAAGATCTAGTAGCTATCAAAGTGTAAAGGTAGTATCATAAAGTAAAAATAGAGTGCGATTTTTCTGAAAGTTTAATAAAACATGTTTCTAAGATCGCTGTATGTATGTTGCAAGAGAGTCCGTTAATTCACCATCAGGCAGACAGTTGAAGTATGCCGCTTCGTTGCCGTGTGCTGGCTCTTTATATGGAAAAAGAGAAGACCCAGATACCTACATCCCGTGAATCCATTGCTGCGTTATCTTTATGGCGGATACAGGTGTTAATACAGAAAATAGATGGCGCGCGAGTTTCGCGAGAGCCGTCGTATTTCGACCCGGACAACATTTCACTTACAACCTGTCACATATACTAAGCAAATGAATCATATGCATAGTAAAGCTCAAATAATATAAATTGCGCATATATTACGTGGTGTTTTTTTTTTAAGTCTCTTAATCATATGTTCACATTCTCTATAATGGTGTGGCCATCCACATTTTTATGTAAATCGCATTGAACAACACATTTATTTTAACAAGAATGAAAACGGCATTTTCCCAACATTCTAGTTCATAGATTTGTTATAAATTCAATGATATTTTATGCAAATATCCTTATTATATATTAACCCAGATAAAATTGAAATAATTTTTTTTTTGCAAATCTCTCATATCTAGTCATTCACTAAAGACTAAACTATAATAATAAATATTCGTTATAAATAAATAAATCGGTGTAAGATTAAATAGTAATCAATATATATTGTAAAAATATAATTAACTTAGTAGACGAAATTATCCATCTCACTCTTAATAAATCATAAATAAAGCATTTAAATTCATTTTTTTTATCAAATGTATAAAATTGCATGTATTAAAATATAAGAGCCGTCATCAATTTTATCCAATCAAGAAATGTATGAAAATAAATATGAATTAAACCAAAAGAAAAAAAAAACACTTTCGCTTCAGCATTATATTTTAATCTATCTATAATTTCCGTTTCAATAAATTATATACCAAGTATATATATTTATCTAAATTTTGAACGAATTTGGCCGCCTCAATTAGCTCTCACTTCTTTGATAGTGCGTGAGTATTTATTCATGTTCCAATAGCCGGTAGTATTCGATGTAAATTAGTAACCACACCACCTTTATCCAACTTCCTGGAGAAATGGCATACTGAATACTAGATGACAAGCAATTTACTTAAAGTACTTATACTTTTGCTGTTAAAACAACCTTTGAGTATTCAGGCTAAATAAACAAGTTACAAAAACAAGAACAATGTAACCAATTTACTCGCGAAGAAGCAATAAAGATTATTAAAATAAAAATAACAATAAAATCATGTACAACATTTGCTTACATACTACACGATTGCACTAGTTTAAACTGTTTAAACCATTCGTTATATATGTTTATTGCATTTGTGCACACCCTACACATAAAGCCGGCCCTGCACGTAACTAGATTATTTTAATTATTAGTTATGCGTGAATTGTTGGTGGGGTAAACTGGACATTGATATCATAAAGGTTTAAAAACACTAAGGACAGTATATTTGACCGTATACCATTTTTTACACTCATCCCAATACGAAGTGTTTCATTTTAACCACCATGATACATATCCGGTGGATTTCCTCTTCAGTTATCGCTTTAATTTTGATTACAGTCGGGAAATGTGAGATGAAAAGTTACGATGAGTGCTTTAGGAAGGACTCGATATCCTGTTTGCAAATACAAGTAAGTTAATTCGTGTATATAATGCATTCGAGGTTTAATTAATTTTTTGAATGACAGCTTTACAGAAACGCCAAAGAACTAATGAGTCAACCAATTATTGATTTGGTTGGTGGTGTGAGTCTGGTGAAAAATGCCGAAACCAGCCGCGCAGGTAAAGTAAATACGAATGATGCATTGTTGGAAGAACGCATAGAGAATGCAACTGATGTTGTAATTAGACAAGAAGCTATTGATAATTTTCTGATACGAAACGCGAGGGATGTTGTGCTCGAAAGGACTTTATATTGGAATGTCGGACAAACGGTACTGTCAATTGTAAATTCCATACCGGAAACTATTAAAGCGAAATTTACAAACTATGTTTCAGAAGGTATGTATATGTTCAAAAATGTTTCATTAAATACGTCCAGTTTTTATATCATAATTGATTAAATTAACGTATTTATTTACAAAATACTGCGAATTTAATTTAAAGTTAATGTGATAAATGCATATCCGTTATACTTTTATGAACAGAGTTTTGTATAAATTGTTTCTCACGTTTAGCAGCTTCGTTCACATGAAAAATGTATATATTTAACAAAGGCATTGTACTGTATAATTTTTAATTTTACACTTGTGTATTATCCTACATTTGCTTTTATTCCATGTTGTTAAATAGCTTTTAATACTTTATCCTAGTTTCAAAATCGCATTACAGGAATTTAGTGAAAATTATTTCCTAAAATGTTTATTGCACAGAGAGAATTTAATTTTAAATGTTTTAATCCGAAAAATGTAAATTCTTGAGAGCCGTTTAGCAGTCGGTTATTGTGCAACTAGATTAACGAAAATTTCTTTTTTTTCCAGCAAGAGGAAAAGGCAAAAAGTTACTAAGGTTTTTAGTGCCGTTGTTGGTTGGATTGAAACTCAAGATGACGGTAATGTCAGCACTCGCATATATAGTAATCGCCTTTTTAGCAAAGAAAGCCATTCTCGCTGGTTTGATATCTCTTGTCATGTCCGGTTATATTGGATTAAAGAAGTTACTGACTTCGAAACCTGTCGTCTACGAAGAGCCAGCACATCATGCGATGCCCTTGTGGAATCACGGGATCGCTCACAGCGTCCCAGGTGGCGCTTGGCCCTCATATAACGCTCACAATGATGCTTCTGCGTCAGGGGCTCAACAATTACCATACACCAATCATAAATTACGTTAACATATATATACATAAATAAACATGAGTCTTGTATAATTTATTGAAATATTAAATATAATATAAACCATTTTTGTTAATCATTAATTTTGCTCGTTAGAGAATTAACGAATGAAACATGAATATTTTTATATTTCTCTCAAGTGTTCATTCATAAAACAAATTTCAAAAGGGATTTTATCTTCAACATCTAATTATCAAAGTGAATATGACACATATTTCAAGATTTATATATTAAAAAGAAAATAGAACTGGCGGATCTGCTTTCGTTGGAAGTGTCTTAAACATCTGATTCAGGTTTTTTTTATTCATACCGCTTTCGTGACATATGTTGTGACAGTATGTATGCTACCATATTCATTAAAAGTAAACATTTAAAAAGTAAAAATATATTTAATTCAAAAGTAAGAAATTAATTGTTTGAGATATAATTTAAATTATAAATCCCATTCAACTGTGTGTGACTGAAATATACAGTGTATTATATAGCAGATTATGAACTTTGCACTACAATAGCAAATATAATGAACTAGATCTAGCTGTTTGTAGGAAATAGCGGTTATTATAAAAAATAATGATATTCAAGAAAATTAAAAATGCATATTATCAAAATTAAATTTGTCCTACGTGCTCTATATTTCTTGGGTTCTAGTTTTTAATTTATAAATGAGTAATCTATAAAAAACAACGTATTGTTTTGTGTCACTGTACGGCACACTGAGTTTCCGATGTGGTTTTTTGTAATGAGTTGCTAATGTAAACGAAGCGTAACCACGCGGTAGTTTTTGCCTTAGTTTATTCACGTCTAGACATATATTTTGCTTTCTTATGCACCGGATAATTGTATATTAGACATAAATGCAATGATATAATGTTCACGGTAGGATGTGTATAAGCCGAAGGCGCTGCAAGAATCGCAGCAACATTTAACATTGAAATCGAATAAGCGAGAGCAATAGTTTTTATTCTCTTTTTGGGCTGAAGTGTATGCTCAGTATGGTCAGTAATGACCTTAACCTACACAGAGATGATGATGAGATATTCGTACCAAAAACAGAATGTATACGGACCGCACCCTTACGGCGAAATATATGCAAAGTGCTTGCGGCTGTTGCGGGCATCAGCATCACCAGTATGCTATAGCTGTGCAAGTAGGTACTACTGTCACCGATATGGTTTCTATCGCATAGCACATAGTGCACACGGCCGACAGACGTACGGGGGATACGCGGTGGTGTGTCTAGCACTGATGAAAATGAGGTTATAAGACTGTACTGTGAGAAAGCGGTCCAAGATATCGCCCCGCGGCTGTCATTATAGTCACTGGACCCAAATTGTGCTTAGTGAGACCGGTCGATGAGGAGGAGGGATTCACAACCGTACCATCATATATATCAGCGCTACATCTCCCCAAGCATCACAGTTGAACGCAAGCAAGCAACGTGCTAACATAGTAATGGCTTCCTGGAGGATCGCAGGGTTTCTAGCATGTGTGGTTGTAGTAGCAGCGACGGCGCTTCCCGCCGACCCGCAAACGGTGCCTGAAGCAAGAAACCTTCACTCACGCAACGCCATCCAAACAGAAAACGATTTATTGGAGAGTATTTACGCCGATTGTTTACGCAAAGACTCAATGTCATGTGTCAAGTACAAATTATTCACTTTCGTTGACAAGATGCTCACTCAGAAGGACAACTTCCAATTATCAGAAGGTGTTACGGTTGTGAAAACATCCAATCCGGCAGATACATCAGATGGAGCACCGAGAACAATCAATGGTGACGAAACCGTCGAGTCGCTCATTCTGAACAGGATGCAGCGATTCCTCGAATCGCATACACTTAAGGTCGACCTGAAGGGTAGTGACGTCGTGAACGCAGTCACGTCTACCGGACGTGCATTCGAAGATCTCAGTGACAGCCTCACCGAGGATGATTCCGCCGTCGGCGAAGAGTCGCGTGGCAAGAAGAAGAAGGCAAACAAAATCCTCGGACCATTGATGGCAGCATTGGCCATGAAAGCTGCAGCTTTAGTTCCATTGGCATTGGGTGCAATTGCACTCATCGCTGGTAAAGCTCTCCTGGTTGGCAAGATCGCCTTGGTACTATCAGCAATTATTGGTCTGAAGAAGCTGTTCAGCGGCCAGGGTAAGCATGTCACATACGAGGTTGTCTCGCACCCACACCATAGCAGCAGCCATGTATCCAGCCATGATTCATACGGGGGTGGTGGCGGCGGCGGTGGCGGCGCATTCGCCGGCGGTGATGTCGGTGGCGGTGGATACAGCGGATCTTCCGGGCACGGTGGCTGGGGCCGATCGTTGAACGCTCAAGATCTTGCCTACCGTGGCCAAGTGCAACAATAATATTAGGAAGGACTGTTGTCATGACATCAGTATCTCCCATCCCTGCCTCTTCTTCTACGATGGGGCTAGGTCGCTCAGACCTGTACCTGCTAAAACTCAGCACGGGCCTCAGTACCGGCGGCATTTTTCCGGCGGCCTAACGACCGGCCCGTTACTTAATTCATATTTATAATTATTTATTTAAGCAATGCGTTATTATTTTATTTACTTATTTGTTAAACACTTAAACGGAAGCGATGTGGACTTTCGACAATTTATTCTAGTGACACTACAGACGTTCTACTATGACTCCAAAGACTGGGACTGTATTTCTTGTACTATATTGTTAATTTGTTATAAATTAATCTAATAATTTAATAAACAAATAAATTTGTACTTTATATATTTGTCCTTTTATTTCCTTAAAAAAAAACCTATCTAATAAATAAATAAACAATCTTTAACAGAAATATATCTTTTCTGAACTAAGAAATATAACATATATTCTTAGAGCTATTGCGCACACGTAATGGCGTTCGAGTACTCATTCCATAAGTGTGTCAAATGAAAAGGTGTTCCCATAGCATGTATGCTTATCTGGTGAACCTGACACAACCGCGTTTAAATATATTGTTTCGAGGACGTCCCACATCCTGACCAGAGATGTTTGACTGCCGGAACTAGTAATCACAAGAGAGGTGCGTCACCCTAAGACTTATGACTTTCTTCTCGCATTGGTATAACGGAGGTATCTCCCATTTCTGTTCTCCTTTACCCGAACGCCAACTAATATAATCTTGCGATTTATCAGGTGGTATGTAAGTATATACAAATGCGTAGCTATATAGAAGAGAAGCACACTATTTCAACACACACACACATGTAATATGTTAGTCTAATCAAATGAACGGGACCACAGCTGGTAAACGATACCTAATTGTTGAAATGCGTATTATACCACATTCATTACCATGTAGTCTATTTATTGGACAAACACGTAGCACACATTTTTCTTAACATTACTAGATTATTTAACTTTTCTACATTATGTATAATTATTAAAATAATACACATGTTCCATATTTGCTTAAATTTTATTAAGAGAGAATTAAAGATATTTTACACTTGTTCATATATTATAGTTGTGCCATTGCTTAACAATGCAGCGAAAACATATTTGCTTAAGAAAACAGCAAACAATTATTGGTAAAAGCTCTCTTTAGGTAATGAAATATAGTAAATAAACTGTATGTATGTATTTGTAAGCATAATGTTTTAAAATGCAAGCACGGAATAAAATTTTACTAATAAAACTACATATGTGTGTACGTCTGAAGTTTCTAATAATAAATTAATATCAAACTGAAAGTGTCAAACAATCAAATAATATGATAATGATACAGTATAAAATATCAATTGCATCTAATATAGGTTAATTGATACAATTTTCTGCCAATTTACCATTATTAGAGACGTCGAAAAAGAAAACACATAAAACATAATTTAGTTTCTGTTTTTGTTCATAGATTTAATTACAGTTTGTAATTACAATAAATATCATAAATCCGTTATAATTCGCTTTGCATATGCAAAATCATGGTAGTGTTTAAGTTCCAAACATCCTACGGTAACATACTTTTTCTATAGAATATTGTGAATAAAGTAGTTGGATAAATTCTTTGGTACAATGACTTTTCCTAAGTAGGCGGATATGCGAATTCTCGTACTAACCAAATGACAACGTTTTCATTACCATACAAAGAGCGCATACGAAATAATAACGGATTATGTATTTTGAAAAACATCTGTGATGTATCCATTTATTATCAAAGACCTAAATCCTTTTATTTATAAATACATATCTTAATTAATAATTAGTTTTAAATTTTTAATTCTTCAAATGGGTCACTGACTGTAATGGCGAATATATTATTATAGGCGTTTTCAATAAATCTATAAAAACTCATTTTCTCACATTTCATAACAAATTGTACCGTAAAACTAAATTGCTTTTAAGTTAATATACTTACAGAACATAAATTACTAACACAATGAACAAAGTATTAATGCATAACGTTTTCCAGATAATTTATCATCCATATAATTTATTTAATATAAAAATAATAACATGTAATTCTTTGATTTGCAGTAATTACAAATTAACATCTATGTTAGTATATTGCATCGTAAAATATGAAATAGTCAAAACATTGATTGTAATTAGAAACATTTTTATATGCTGAACATTTTATGGCAGATATAAAACGAATTCATGCTTGCGATAAACTCTCTACTTTTTTAATTAGCATGTTTTACACTTTACATTAGTACCCGGATATATCAAAACGCAAGTAGTTGAAAGATTATAATTCGAAGAAGTAATTTCTAAAATCAACAGAATATATTATGAATTCAAACAAACAGAAATACAATATTAGCATACAATTGTTGTATATCACCAATCGCTTGGAAATAGAGCATGAAATTGTTGTATGATTATAAGTTTATACTATAGATTTAATATTAGTGTACATAATGTTTAGCTTACGGACTCTCATGGATCATCGTAATTTACTTGAAACTAGAAATTATTCAACTATACATGTTTATTATTTACATTTACTTTAGATACCTCGAAGTTTAATAGAACTGCATCTAATTAGTGCATTTTGCTTAAATTTTACATCTAATCATCGATAAAAAAAAATTATATACTAATTTTTTTGAATATTTAATATTATTAATGTTTTAAATAGAAAATCTGGATAAATGTCAATATCCTGTTATAAATAAGTAGTGCTTTATCATTTCTGAAGTGAACAATGATAAAAATATGAGTTGAGGATTTAATAAATACCAAACACCTGACTCATCTATGCCTAGCAAGAACATGTGCGGCATGTGGAGAACTGTTTTATTTGTTCACGGTGACCCAATTCACAAAGAAGTGAATCTGAATGAAGATATCAGTTCTTCTTTACGATAGAAAAATCTTAAAGTACTTATACAATTTATAAATACATTTGAGAACTAATCAATGTGATGCATCTGGTTGTATAATTATTTTATAATATTTGTAGCTTTTTTCTGTTTAGGATTTTAAACAAAATTTGTTTATTTTTTTTAATGAAAATTTATGCTTACATATTGTTGAAGTGATTATTTTTGAAAACAATATTACTCGAAACACTGACAATTAAATATTTTAATGAGATCCTTGAACTTGTTTTTTTATTAAATAACATTCACCTGCTTAAATAAATATAAAGCATAAAATTTCGCAAAGATGGTTTAGATCATTAATTTTAATGAAATGTTTATTAAAGTTTTGTGACTCATATATACATATTAAATATTTAGTTCAAACAAATATATATATAGGGGCATTGAAAACTAGTTTATTTCATTATCATCATTGCAGCGAAACTCATCATAAGAGCTGTACAAAGCGTCGGTAAATCAGATGCTGATAGTCGTTGAAATTTGAGAACGGTCCATTGACATTTGTTCTGTCTGACCGTTTTCTCGAGTACCCTTCGAAAATCTATTGTAGCATTCCAAACTTTATATATAACTTATTTATCAACGCATTTAATTAATTTTCTTCGCAAAGTCGACATTTCTCTAAAGATCCTGCAACTTGATAAGATATAGCACCATATTTTATTATTATTACAAATTTTCGATATACCTCCATACAAGTTTAATTTCATATATTTGTTTATATGCTATAATATATACTTTCATTCCTTAAACTGATCAACATTTATAAAATGTATCCTTATATCTAATAATCATATCTTCTAACTTATTACGAGAAATGTTAAACTTCAAGTTAGAGGTGACGATATATAATTATGAAGATAAGTATATTCCTTCTTATAGCTCAGTGTGAAAGTTGTACATCTACAAGTCACGACAGCTAATTTAAGCAAAAAACGCACACATACACAAATGAGCACTGTCGCTTTTCTTCAAATTTCAGACTGAGAAAAATTACAAATACTTTCAATTTTAAATGATAACATAAAGATTGTTATTAAATAGAAACAAAGTTTCCACGTCATTGCATTTAATTAATAAAGGAAAAGTTAATCTACTTTTAGTTTACTCAATTTTGTTCTGTTTTTTAGAAATTTAATATATCTACCATATTTTCACTGAAATTATCTTGCATTAGCGAACATAATTATTTACAGATTTTAAAAAAAATATAATTTATCATAAAATATTTTTATATTAAATACTTCAAACAAGAAATTGAAATAATAAAAGTAGAAAACATCTAAATTCTTTAGCTACTAAAATGATATTATCATTAATTTAATTTATGTGCTTTTCCTTAATTACTAGTTTAGTCGCATTATTCAACCGGATGAAACGAAAAAATTTAAGTTTACTTGTGCAAATAGAGTGTGAAACGAAAAAAAGAAAAGAAAAACAAGCTACTTAATTTACTACTATCGTCAAAGAGGTTCATGACTACACAACGCGTAGAAGCCATTATAGGTATTGTCATTCATGCCAGCATAGTTGTATATGCAAACATGTATGACAAGCCAAACATAACATGCGTATAGATTCATAAACACGAACTCAGAGTATGCGTATGTAAGTGGTAGTATCTGTATTACTTGTATGTATTTGTAATAATCATATTTGTAATATGTGAGCGAATGTATACCGTAGTTTTGTGTATTTATAGCTGTGTCAATAAAATATTTGGTAGCACCTCGTTACCCGTTTATTTTACCTAGGGTAAATAATTATCAATTGAAACAGTTTTGAACGTTTATACAATTATGAATGCTAACAATTAAAATATTATTTAGAATCTACGTGAAATGTTCAAAATTATTGGGTTGATTATTTTATTTGAATATGCACCCTTTAATTTAAATAGTATGTGTGTGTTTGTGTGTCAGCACATGCGTATGTGTGCGTGTATGTACATGTGTGCGTTGAGGGTGTTTGAAACAAAAGCGAAAGGCGGTCACTGGGTCGGCGCTAGTGTACATACAGCAGACGAAGACACGGAACCAACATGAAGTCAGGGAACGAAGCGAGAAAGACAACATTATATCTAGTAAGCTTGTAGCTGGCCAGGTAGTTGTTACCTCCACAGAGAATTCAGTGTCAAAGTCGCACCGGCTACAGTCTGCATTACTTTCCAATGTACTCACGACTTGGAGAAAGTTAAACAAACTGCGGCACTCTGGAGATCGATGCGGATGTCATCCGATTATTGACTTGAATCGGCCGGTCAGTCGAATAGAGATCGCCCATACTCTTCAATTGACTACGCACATTCCAACGAAAACGACTCTAACATAATTTGTTAAACACGTTTACTATTCGTTAAATGACCACCTCTTAAACACAACATGCTCCCAATTAGAAATGAATATCTTTATAATTTTTTTTTGTTTAACTTCAAGAATATATACTAAACATAAATTGATCCCTCTTATGATTAGTTGCTATAGTCTATATTTTCATGGGCATCGAATTGCTTTTAAAATACCCTGTATATTTCTACAGGAGAATTTATAATATCCAAAGTTTAAATAAATTTGGAAACCAATTGAACTTACTTAGTTCAGAAAATTATATCATTTATGTGCAGATGTCTAGATTATGATTCTAAATCATTGATTAAGATTAATTGGCGATTTAAAAAATATATATTTGAATATACCTGGTTTTATGAATTTAAATTTATTGTACATTTCAACTATTTAACTGTAGTTAAAGATGCATAATTCAGTTTATTCATAAAATTAATTAGTAAAAATTTTTGGTTCTTCGCGAAAATTTCACGGTCATGAATTTTATATTCGCTGTAACCACTGTTCCAAAAATTGAATAAATAAGAAAAACCAGTCAAATTAACATATTAATTTTTATTACATTTTTTTAATCAAAAGGTGATAAGATTTTTGTGAAAGATAGTTGACCTATTTTTATTTATATATTTTTTATGAGCACCAAATGTTTAAACAATTATATACTAACCAATTTCTTAAAACAAAATTAAATTTATTAATAATGCTATCTATTGAGAACGGATGTATTGTCGGCCAAAAGAGATGTCAACGCGTAGGTAAGATACAACATCCACAGATCGACCCGAGGCTACGGACATGCCTAGATAGAACAATGAAAAGAACCTGGTTTCAATTCAAATAATGAGAATTCGGTTGGTTTTTTGGTCAAAAAATTTAACAAGAAAATTTTTTGAACAAAATAATTATTTGCATTTAAACCAGATTCTATACATTGTATATAATAAAGTATAAGTATCAATTTTGACAATATTGCCGTGCCACCGAAGTTTACGTGTATGTTGTATGTGTGTTTTCTTCTTTTCTAATAATTATTTTGCATAATAAATAAGTTATGGTTCGAAAAGTTTGTTCGTTCAACATTATAAGAAATCTTTACAATCGAAGTGAAAAGATAATTTTGAGGTAATTTAGCTTTCATTGAAATTATTCATAATAATGTGTAGGTATGTATGTATGCGCGGCAAGGCCAGGGACGAGGAAATTTTGGGTGTAGTAGTAGGGGGAACTAAACACGCATACATGCACACATACGCACAACTATAGCACATACATGCCCAGATAACCGAATGCGTCAACGGTTAAACTGACCGACATTTGAGGAGGGGATAAAATACTCGATCCGAAAAGAAATTCCAGAGGAGGGACCAGCCTTGCGTGTGTAGGTATATATAGAAACTCATGTAAGTGAATCCGTATCAGTTATCCGTCACAACGTGTACCAATCATGTATCGCAAGTGTTTGATCGTTTTTCTGGCCGTAGTGGCATTGTCGTCAGCGCGCAGTACCGTTTCCAGTCAGGCCAATGCCATACCCCAAGAAACGGGCAGGTCTGACGATTCATCGTTTGTCAGTGATCTTCGATTCCTGCATAAGATTTATCAAGAGTGCTCGGTCACTGACCTATCAACATGTTTAAAGTTGAAGTTGGTTACTGCCATGGATCGTGCAGCCCGTGCCTACCCTGTCGTCAAAGTTCTCGATGGTGTTACATTTGTCAAAGATGTCGCCGCCGAAGAGCCCGCCACACTAGTTTCACCAAAATCTGAGGCTGACATTGAAGCTAGCTTACCACGCGCTCTCAATGATCGTGAAGATGCACTCAATACGCTTATCTTCGATAAAGTTTTCGATTTCTTCCAGACTCACACCCTCCAGGTATGTTATATAAAAAAGACAAAAATAAAAATGGAAAAAAAATATATAAACAATATCACTTTAAAATCACTAGAATTTTTAATAAATTTTATTTCCTTATGTACAGGTAAAACTGCCAACAGCCGCTGATCTCCAAAGATCTTTCAACGGTGAGGAACGTGCCAAGAGGAAGAAGATGAGTGGACTTCTCATGATCCCCCTGCTTTTGGGAGGCACTTTGATTCCTTTGGCGCTTGGTGGTTTAGCTTTACTGGCTGGTAAAGCTTTGATCATTTCCAAGCTCGCCTTAGTGTTAGCCGTCATTATTGGTCTGAAGAAATTACTAGGCGGCGGCGGCGGCGGCCATGGACACGGTCACGAAGAAGTCGTCGTTGCGTCACCTGGACACGGCAGCTCCGGGTGGGGACGAGCGTATGATAAGGAAGAAGCTCAAAACATCGCCTATAACGCATATGCACCAAAACCAGCACGATGATATCATCCCATCCCTTAAGACCTTTGATTATTTATTTCATTTCTTAATTATGTATTTAATATTTTGTTTTTTATTTAATAATATTTAAATTATGAGAAATAAAAGACTTCTTTTAAATGTTCGCTTTTGATTTCAATACCCAAACAGTAGCTCCAAACAAAAAAAGGACCTCACTTTCATATAAGTAAGAACATTTCATCAGGTCCGACGATTAGATAATATGTGAAGATATATAATGTCCATGAACTTACTTTCACATCTTACGGAATTATGACAAAGAAAGCGAGATTCGATTAGACGAAAAATAAAATAATCAAAATTGAAAATATCACTGAAATGTACTTATTCATGAAAGTTTGGTTATTCAATAGTCTAGAACAGTAAAATTAATGACAAATCAGTTTAATTAATAATTTGTAGGCCGATTAGTAGTATGTAAACCGGAGCGATGACCCGGTTAAATCGATGATCTCTCGGAAACCATAACATATGTAGTATTTACCGCAACCTACCCAGATGTCGTTGAAAAAAAAAAAAAGATGTCACGAGTCATTTGTAAACTATTCACCGTGCGCACTCACCAGACGGTTGTTCTAGCCATTAGATATACAAACAATGGATTTATGGGTATAAGTATAGTACAACTAACGATATGAACAGCTGTCATACACATAAAACTGTTTATTAATGCCACGCCAGCTCTGGCGCACAAAAAGATTATATTCGAACGTTTCAAAAACTAATTACACAAGGAATAAGAAGTATTTTAAAATGAAGGAATTTTTGTATGCGTGCACAAAATATAAATGGACACGAATTAAATCAACGAAAAAAATGTTTCACTCATTTATCTTTCATTTAATTATTATGTCTCAGAAATAGATACAACAGTTAAATAAATCATTATAATTTTTTCGAACTGCCTATTTTGTATTTCATATTTTATTTATTAAATATTTTAGTATCGCTGATTTTTTTTATGTTTACTTAGGATGAATGATTATTTTTATTTATTTCTTCTTTGTTTGGTCGTTAGAATGCCAATTTTGTATTTCATATTTTATTTATTAAATATTTTAGTATCGCTGATTTTTTTATGTTTACTTAGGATGAACGATTATATTTATAATTGGCAATGAAAAAAATCATACAGTAAATCAAAACACAAAAGTAACTGTAACAACGTCGGTAATTACGATCTACTCCCGTCAAGTTTATTGTATTTAGTTGTTATTGTGAAACTTGTCATGATAGAACTGTCAGAAACCTGTATTCATCACGCAGAACGGTTAGTTAAAAATCAGTCTATATCAAACCAAAAACACCTTCACTAAATATCAGGCAAAATGGATTTTATTGCATTGCCAGATTTATATGAACAGTGTCACACAAAAGTAATGTGGCCGCAATTTAATTGAAATACAATTTCTTTTTGTAACAAATATAAATCATTGAATTTAACACCTACATATTTTGTAAAAATATAAAACCATATAACACGTCCTTGTTTCTGCTTCGTGTTGAATGCACCCTTGCAGAAAAAGATGTGATATGATTTGACTGATATTAATGGAAATCAAAACTTCAATTTCCTCATGAAAATAAAATGACACGTGTGTAACTCAATTTTATAATGAGAAATATATATATATATACTTTGTATAAAGATTAAACAGAGAATTTTGATCAATGGGTCTCTGATCTAATTTATGGAAATGGTTTTATATATAACTCGTGCAGACATAGTTATTGATTTTTAAAACAATGAAGTATAAGAAAAATGTTTTATTGGAAGGATCCTAATAAAGTTATTACGCTTTGTGTGTTTTGCTGTGTTTACATAATGTTGCATGGTAAAATTAATCGAGAGAAGTAAATAGAATGTGTTACGTTAGGATCTCGTGTCTTTTGTATACATTTTCACTCTCTATTCATTTAATTATACATTTTACTCTTTCTATGTTGCCATGTTTAATGTAAATTCAAATATACAATCAATTGAAATTAATAAATATAATTAATAAATGTAATGCGCAGCATTCGATACAATGAGATTTTAGGATTTGCTAAAATTCGTATCCGGAATTGTCAAATAAAACTTTTCTCAAAATTCCAAAAAGCAACAAAACGACTAATAGTTTCTCTTTTGACCAATAGAAACTAAAATATCTTGGTTAATATTTAACATCTTTCTGAATCAATATTGTTAAAGACCGATTTATAAAATATAGTTACTTTTACAATAGTTATAAATTTATTATAAAATAATTTTAATTCGTGTGAATATTTTATTTTATGGGTAAATATTTATTTAGAGTTAGCTCTGAATAAATTTCTAAACTAGGGAGCTGTATGAATGTACTTTTTTATATGTAAATACTATATATGTAAATACTATATAAGAATCATATATTTTGAAAAAAAATTGTTTCATGTATTATTTTTACCAAGTTTTATTTTAACACGACCATTATAAAATGGTTAATATGTCAGTAGAATGTAAATAATAGATATGCTAGTCTGGCATTAATTTAAAAAGTAATTTCAGAAAAAAATGCTGCAGCTGTGTATGCTGTATCTACATGCAATACCAATCATCCGTATTTTATCCTCTGATGTGAAAAGTTGTAAATATGAATATGTGAAACGTATTTTTGTATTTCAACAACGGATATTTGGGTAAAATTATTTGACCAAAATATCCAATTTAGAATTTAGTTTTTCTAGTATGTAGCTATCAGTCTTAAAATGTCCTCTAAGAAAAATATCTAGTATCTAAATTTCCCAACACCTGCTAAAACATGTATACAACATCTGACGTAGATATTAACATAATATATGTTGCTTCGAAATTAGGAACACGAACAGATTTATTAACAAAAGTGTGTCTATTTTAAAAATATATACTTTGCATGGTGTCTCAACAACTACTTATTAAAAAGTAATTTTATATTAAACGTATTAAAAAATCATAGATTTTTGTAAAAGTGCTCTTTATTTATATTAAATATTTATTTATTAATTTAATGAATTAATTGACTTTAAATTTATATATTATAACTAAAGGAAAAAGTTATATGTCATAATTTTCTCAAATATGGAATGTAAACCCTTTTCAAACATTTTAATAATTTACTAGAGTAATTAATTTGCTTTTACTGTTATGAATTTGTATTCATTCTCGCAAAAGCCATCATTATAAAGCGTGATATAATATTCACATAGAATGGTTTACAATATTGTGTAAACCCTAAAGGCAGAAGATTTAAATTATCCAAACTTAACACTATGGTAGTATGTCACGTACAATAAACACTTTGAACGCATTTATCAATAGCAATAACAGCGTTAGCATTTGTTATTATGTTCAAATTATATATTAGAAGAGTAAATAATTTTATTTCTTAAATTGCATTTTATTAAAATCTATTTTGTATTTGTATTGCAATTCTACGAATAGGGATGAATATATAATTTATCTAAAATATGATTTGTCTGGAAATTTATTATGCGAGACTCGTACAAGCTCTCGAGAGTTTTCATGAAACCAAATTATATAACCGTATTTATGTAACTTCTCATACTAGTGTGTAAGACTGGTCACATGTATTAATTAACCACATACATATATATTTATAATGAACTTCATTAGTATGTTCAATTGAAAGCGTCGTCGTCGATGCATAACTACACATTTCTAGCTATTATAATTTGGAACCGTTTGCTAGTAGTCCTAGCTAAATATGTGATTGTTACTATGGAAACATAAGCAATTGTCTAGCGACGACGTTAAATGCGTGCAGCTTTAACAAATATTGACCTTAGTAGCATCATACAAGTAAAATACAAAATAGTTCACCAATATTTGAAATATATTTAATGGAAATAATTTACTTATGTTTTAAATTAATGGGACCACATAGTTTTGTAAAAATGTCTTTGACATACCTATGCTCTATAAAAAGTTTTCGATAGGAAATGAGGCTACGAATCTATGTTTGAATTTAATTAAACCATGTGATTAATAAGAGATCGCCCACATCAATAGAAAACTGTAGCTTGAATTATTTATTGCAGTGCGATTTCATCTGATCCAGCAGTTGATAGTTATTATTTTTTAATGTCTACTTATTACTTTCTTATACGCACTATAAGTATTGTAATCATGAAAAATTTCGACCTCGAGATTTTAACGGAAATATACGTTTTGACCTTCCCTGAATTGATTCCAACTATTTTTGGAATGACGTCTGTCTGTGTGTGTATGTGTTGAGAGGTGAGTAGATGATTAGAAGCCACAACGAACTTATAAACTGCCCCTCTTAGGGAGAGAACGTTATTAGTATGTTTATTACAAGCCACGATAGAAAACAATAGTACAACGCAGGTCCCTCCGACTCTACCACAATTCTATTTGGGCTTGGCAAAAAGCGTCTAAAGGGACGGACATAAAGTTAACTTTTAAACATAGTTTCTACAAAAATCACATTGTAGAAAGTATGTCCACAAAATGCATATATTACGGCGAAGAAGTTCAGAAGTTGAGTATTTGATACACTAACAATGCTAACGTCTATTAACTAGTATTTGTGAATGAGTTATTTTAAAATAATTATTACTTTACGAATTTCACTTGTCCTCTCCCAAGAGGGCCGGCTGTTGTTCTGCAGCCCTTACTGCAATAATGGGAAGAGTTTTGGAGGAAGGCCCTATTTAAACTTAGTAAGCAAAATCGTGGTTATAAATAGACTAGCAGTGGAGGGTTTTGCAGTTGAGGCTACCCATAGTCGAACGTGCATTTATAGTTTAAATGTTGCGATTGAACGGTAATCTGGGCAAGCTGTTTCAAGCACCGACAACGTCAAAAGAAGAAAGACACTAGGATGTATCTTATAAATTAAGTGTCTAATAAATAAAGTGGCTTATAAGTGGCGAAAATTTTAATTAATATTCATAGTGACAAAGTGTCGTTTAAGGTAATTATAATTGAAACTAATATTGCACTAATGTTTTATTTTTCAGGCCTCTGTCGATTGAGGAGCCAACCTTGACGTGATGACAGAGCTTACGCATTTTCGAATAATTTACGAAAACCATCTCCATTGTTATGGTAAATGATTCGAAAGTGCAAACTAACAGGCTCCACACCATTTACAGGTAGTAGGTTCATTTAAAGATTAAGCAACTCAAAATTTGTATTTGAATATATAAACCAAATACGTATAAGAAAATTTAGTGCAAGCCTTTGCGGATATATTTTTTTCTGCCTTCGAAAATATACGAGTTTTAGAAAAGTGAAAGTTTTTCCAAGTGAAAATGCTTTCATTCAAAGTACCAAACGTTAAGCATTAAATATAATAGAATTTATAATGGTAAAAGTTCTAGGTAGCAAGTATATATTTTTGCGTCATTTATTTTATTGTATACAAATTGTGCATTCCTAGACTAAGATGGCAAGTGATCGTTTAGGACATTTATAACTTACAGTTATAGATTACAGAGCTTCAAGAAAATATTGGTATACAATTATTAATTTGATGGCAAAATGAAAATGTTTCCTATTTATATCTTTCAAGATAATGATGCAATTAATGAATTTGACAATAATGTTTTCGCAAATATTTTACTTCGACCTACAATATTGACTATGTCAATGTTATATACAAGTTGAGCATTTTATGAAGTTTAAAAGTGATTTGCAGTCGAACTATGCGTTGAGGTAGGTGAATAAGGACACGCGTCAAACATTGAATCTATATGTTAAACTAGTAGAAATCGACCACCATGTGTCAAACACATTCGGGAATCAATTTGAAGTCTACTTAATATTGTAAAACAGCATTTGAATTGCAAAGCAGTCAAATGTGCCTAAACAAATATATCATGTTTATTATATGTAGATATATTTATTTATAAATTGAGGCTTTTAAAGTCAATTTGTTGGCAGACACCTAAAAACAGTAGTGGGTTATATTTACACAGTTAAAATGTAATATTATTTTGTCAAATAAATTGAATTTGATATGTTAAAATACATTTTAGATATCAAACAATTTTTAGTTAACTATTAGAATAAAAGATAAAAATGAAACAGGGGAAAATATCCAGAATCCTTTAGAAAAATATTTAAAATTTATTTATTTTTGTTCCCTTATTGATGCCATATTATGAACTGTGGTAATTTTTGTTAAATTGAAGACACAATGCATATGAGTATTAAATGAAACAAAATTAATAAATATACATATATATATAATTTTCCGGAAAAAAACCTAAATTCTTAACGAGGTATTTATGACTATCGAACGAGAGAGCCACAGAAGACATGACATTTTTGCATATATTATCAATGTGTTTAGGTAAATAGCAACATGCATATGAAGAAAGCGACATATATTTATATAACTGTGGATCGAAAACCCCACCTACTATCGCCAAGTGTCGTGTTAATCAAGAACTTGTATTATGTATATGGATACAACGTATGGGCAGTTATATTTTTTATTCATTAAAATTCAATGTTGTACCTAAACGAAGTATGGTTTTCAAGTTCGCTTCTTGGATAAAACCGAGACTCGCGACCATGCAATCCAACAGTGTATCAGTTCGCCTAGAATAGTCAACATCAAC
Organism: Nebria brevicollis; assembly: GCA_944738965.1. Lineage (NCBI taxonomy): Eukaryota > Metazoa > Arthropoda > Insecta > Coleoptera > Carabidae > Nebria > Nebria brevicollis. The sequence continues at coordinate 11,068,631 of OX122902.1, forward strand.
ATGAGTTACATAAGGTTCGTTGTTCTGTCAATGCTCCTTGTGACAACGATTGCACAGGAGCAATATGCCACCGCCACAATGGGGACAATATTGGAACAGGCGGTGACATTCGTTGATCAATGTGGAGAACGTGGTCTTACTGATTGTATTAAGGTATGTTTTTGTTGTTTCAATCCAATTCTAGAACATGCTTTTGCATATATACTCGAGAGGGTTCTTGAATTTAACTAACTAATATAATGCACACTTTAGTAAAGTAAGAAGTTTATTATGAGATATTTCGCAGGTTGCATAATATGAAATAGCATAAAAATAAAGAACTCTTTTGGTTTTTACGCGCTAACTTTTATTTTTATTAAAACCCGTATTTTTCCACGTGATTATTATAAAAAAATATTTGTTTTTATAATTAATCTATATTAGTATATATTTAAATTAACCAACTCAACTTTTATCTAGTTAGTAGAAGTATTAGATTTATCAAAAACGATACATTTGAAATATAAACCTTAATGGTGCAAATACTTTTTACTTTCTTATACGCTGTATATTGTATAAGTATTGCAATCATGAAAAACTTCGAAATTTTAACGTAAATATACCTTTTTACCTTATATTTATTTATCATCTGCGCCATTAGAGAAAAATAATTTTGAATTTGGCATTTATTATGTATTGTAAGGAATATATTTAGTGAAAAAGTATTTCAAAGATTAGTCAAATATTATCAATTAGTAAAATAAAATAAATTTGTATTTGAATCTAAATAAAATGCGTATAAGAAAGATCAGTGCAAGTTATTGCAGATATTTGGTATCAGTTAATTTCTCAAACATAAAACCAGTATTACCCCAAAGATAGAAAATAGAAGGTAGTTTAAAAGTTAATTCCATGTAGTTTAATTAGGCTTTTAAAATAAGTAGAATTCTCTAAATTTAAAAGTTTAAATTTGTGCGCAACTGTATCGCTGGTGCATTTGCATTTATAATTAAGTAAAAATCTGTTTTGAGCGAAAAGCCAATACACAACGGTATTTAATTTACAAGATTTTCAAAAATTTCTTTTTCATAAATGGGAGATACTATGTATAAAAAGTGGAACACGGGTAACCTATTGATCCGGAAACGGGTGTTTGCGTGTGTGTGTGTCATTAACAGTTAAAGTGCAAAATTAGCATTTCGTTAACATGAATACACCATCGTGGTGCATCGAACATCGAAACGAGACCAAAATAATGATGATTATGTAGACTTGGTGTGTTATTAAGCTTTACCAAGATTTGCGGTCTTCGCTGTCGCATGTGCCGGTGCAATGTCTGCTGCATCACATCAACGTCGGTTACCGCTAACGGCACATACCAGTTGATGAGACCGGGTTGAATTTGCTACAAGGATAACACGTGCACACACGCGACCCAACAGAAGTTAAATAAACCTACTACTTGCAAGAACGTTGCTGGATTTATTTATATGTAGAACTATAAAGAATTCCTTGTTATTTGCACACCGTTAAAGAAAATAAAAGTATCGGAGTAGTATATATTAGTTTACTTTAAATGCACCAAAGCGTGAATGAACGTCAGAAAAACGTTATATTTGCATCTAAAACATGAATTATTTTCTGCAATATCTGCAAGTTCTGTACATTGTATTTCATTTCAATTTTGTAAAAATTAAAAACAAACATATATGTCAAGCACAGGTTGGTGTATCAAAGCATTTAAATTTTTCAAAAACAATCGGCACAATACAAATGCGAAGTATTGTTTATTTTATCTATTGAACAGATAAAAATTACACAATTTGTTTTGTCCGTTTAAATGAAAGATGGCTGTATCTATATAGTAATAATAAACGCTTTTAAATAACTGTGTTTCAATTTATAATAATGAATAAAATATTCAGATATATAATTTGCAACTTAAATTCATAATTGTTTCTATGGTTATACGTTACTTTACTAATTCAGTTAATTTGAATCTGATTATACTCACAAATTTCCGAGTTTCTGGAAACTAAGGGTTGCTGTGACATATGAAATTAATTTGCATGTCATTTAAATGAAACTATTGTCCTTTTTTCGCAGGAGAGCGCCGTACAATATTTAGACACTAGTTCTGGAAACATTGAAATAACAGAAGGCATCACATTGAAACAAACAACAAACTCATCTGAAAAGGCAGAAACACATGTTCCTGAGATATTATCAACGGGAGAAGCGAGAGCAAGTGATAACAATCTCGACACTTTGTTAATAAACCGTTTAGCTAATTTTCTATCCGAACGTACATTGGAATTTAAATTACCGAAAAGTACGGTGGCAGAATTAAGAAATATTGATGCAGATGAAGGTGAGTTTTCAAGTGTAGTAAATGACTATGCATATTTGCTTATTATAACTTTTACTTACATGGATATTATAGTATTGTTAATTTATTTACCTCATAAACTCTGTTTACAAGCAGTGAAAAGTTGCTTTTATTATTAACACATATTAGTTAGATGGACATTTCTTCTGCGGTCATTTGTAAGTATTACTAGTTTTATCTTCATCATGCATCTTGGTCAGGGTTCGTCAAATAATAACCCAGAGTTCTATAGCACACTTTACTTTTATTCTTAAGAACGCAATTTGTTGTTCGAGACAGCGCGGGATGTTCTTTTTCCTACCATAAGCCAAGTTAATTGTTCAACTGAACAAAGCGCGTACTCTTTAAATTGATACATAATACTTCTGTTGTTTCTGAACATATATTATATGAGTTACGAAAATGGTTCACATATTTAGTTTAGCAATTATCTTTTGTTAATTTTGAATCTATTTGAAAATCGGGTTTTGTTAACATTATACTAAATAAATATGCAGTTTTATAATTAATATGCTATAAAATAACAAGCGCTGTAAATGTTGCGAAAATACCTACTGTAGTTACTTGAAAGTAATAGCTTAAAATTTGTAGTTAAAAAATTGCGCTTGAAGCTTAGGTGGTTTGCATGAATTATATTTATATAAAATATATACCTATAGCTTTAAACTAATTGAATTTGAATACGAAAATTGCTGAGTGTTGTATCATTTATAATAAGTGAAAAAGGACACCATTAATAAGATAATATAAACGTAGGATTCCCACCAGACGTTTCTATGGACGGATCATCTGTTGAAGAATTTTGTCCTATGTGTATGATGATGATGGAAAAGAAAAAGGAAGAAAAATCCATCTGGCATTTTGCTTATAAATTACTAAATATGTTTGAACTCTAGTCATGCCCTTACGAAAACTTATGCAAATGTTTAAACAATGGAATCCTTAAAATAACCGTTTTCACAGGTCGCAAGAAGAAGAAAAAAATGCTGTTACCTCTACTGCTTTTATTAAAATTGAAAGCCGCTCTACTACTACCTCTACTGTTCGGTGGCATCGCACTAATTGCTTTCAAAGCTCTGGTAATTGGTAAAGTGGCGCTGGTAATCTCTGGACTGATTGCACTTAAAAAACTTTTCGCAAGTAAACATTCTCAACAAACTTATGAGGTTGTTGCACATCCTCACTACAGTCATTCTCATATCACCTCTGTTGGCGATGAACACCATGGACATATAAAGAGATCTATAGATGATGATCAGTATTTACCTTACAGTGCCCATATCAATAAATAAAGTGATATTGCTATGATTCCTTAAAAAACTTGACCGTGTACCTACTACATGAAGCAAATAGTGTATCGTGTTATTATTTATATTATTTATTTTGTTGTATATCTTAATGTTAAATATACTTATTTATTTCTTAAATTATTACAAGAATTACATTGTGCTAACAATATTATTATATTTATGCATCAGAAGAACAATTATTAGATCGATATGACCAATAAAATTGAGTCGTCGGTAAATGATTCTTGAAAGTAAAACGAGACTCAAGTTCACGGTTCTCAAGAGCTATTGTGTTATTTTATAGACATCCGGGCGTTGAGATGAACAAAGTGAAAGTACTAGTGCAGAATTACATTGTTCTGTTGTTTAAACGAAAAATAATCAAAAAAAAATTCCCACATTTTTCAATTGTAACAAACAGGCGAATTTCCTTGTTAATAACATCCTTTTCCAACTGCTTTCACTCACCGGAGGGGTGTAAATATTCGTAAAACAAAACAATTCTTGTATAAAACTACAGCGTGGGTGATGAACATGTTAGTGTATCCAAGAAAATGGACAAGTCAAAATATGTGTTAGTTTTTTTCGTACTATATCAGTCAGTTTTTATTGGTATTGGCGCTGCAGTGAATGTTTCTCCAAATCCTAAATACTCATTTGAACAGTGTCTAGTGACGAACCCGTCGCTGGGTTATTGCTTTGGTATTAGTGCGCTAAACAAACTTCAAAGCTTCGATAATGATCCAGCGTTCGATTTTGTGGACGGTGTCTCATTTACAAGAGACGACCAGCAGCCGAGAACGTTGTACAATTTTTTAGAACGTGATCCTAATGATTTTGGGTACGTAGAGATAATAATACATCAATGAAATTACACCTGGAGTTTAACCATTTACTACCGTATTCATAGCCAGGTCAATGGAAATTTAGTATGACTTTAGTTGAAAGGATTGTGGTATTTGTTGGCAAATATCATAAATAATATTTTAATCATTTAATAAATATTCCACCTTGATCATTTCAAATGTTATTTTAATATAAACATGGTAAAACAAAGGAAACAATTTATATTAAAGAGAATTATTTATAAACAAACTAGAATATTTGAAATATAGATACACAAAAATACGCATTTATTGCATTACTTGTTTAACAATAAGAAACATAATTATGTTATCTCATAAATGTTTAATTTAAATATTTTAAAAATAAGTCTTTTGAATATAATTGTGCATAGCATTACAATATGGTAATCAAAAGGTTTTTATATTTTTTGACCATTTCAATAACTGTGAACTGAATAAATTTTTTTAATTAAAACTTTATCATGACATCTGACTTC